>OZ005741.1:65257454-65304446 GCA_963930735.1 Dioctria linearis
GTTGCCATACCAAAATCACGCACACACACACGCGCACACACACACCCACACACGCCCACACACGCCCACACAAACGCACACACACACACACACACGCACACACACACACACACATACACACACACATATATATATATATATATATATATACACACGCACGCACACACGCACACACACACACACACACACACACACACACACACACACACACACACACACACACACACTCACCACACACACACACACACACACACACACACACACACACACACACACACACACACACACACACACACACACACACACGTACACACACACACACACACACACGTACACACACACACACACACACACACACACACACACACACACACGCACACACACACACACACACACACACACACACACACACACACACACACACACACACACACACACACACACACACACACACACACACACACACACACACACACACACACACACACACACACACACACACACACACACACACACACACACACACACACACACACACACACACACACACACACACACACACACACACACACACACACACACACACACACACACACACACACACACACACACACACACACACACACACACACACACACACAAGGTGAAACTCTAGAGCACGGAATCGCGCGATCTGGTCAGATAATAGCTTAGATATTACTTATCTTTAACAAACCCAACCCCGCCCCAGGGGCGGATCCAGGATTCTTGTGAGGGAGGGGCGCAATTTTAGTTTAAAAACGGCATAAGCTGGAAACAGATCAAAAGTTCGAAGATACTCGCCACCACTCGCAAATATAAAATACATAAAAAAAGATACGTGTCGATCAGATAAGTGAGTGGCTACAACTTGGAATGAAGAAAGTTGCTCAACGGTCAACTTTTGCCACTCGCGAAAGTCAAACGAGGCCTTAAATTATTTATTTTGTTTTGGTTTGTAAATATTGGCAATGCAAATCTTCCAAATCACCCATTATATTAATCATAAATTGTAACTTTACAAAATACAGGAATTAAAGGGATACGTACTTTGACTCTACTAAAGTCAAAAAAGTTTGATCTTTTGTTATATATTGTTAAGGCAAGTTAAGGGGATACCTTATGATGATGATGATGATGATGATGGAAGGTGACAGGGAAACGAATTAGGGAACGTGAGGAGAGCGCCAGAGGTGCTGAATGTCACCCTTACACTTTCGCAAATTGTATGTTGGAGTAAAGACATAAAATTGTAGACTGTTCCACATTCACACAGTTCGGGATAAAAACCAAAACGAAATTTTACTGCATGGCCGAAAGTAATTTGATGGGCGGCTTGCGCGAGTTTTACATGCAGGAATTATTCTGCCAGGGATCAGACGAGATATTTCATTAGAACATTGACCACGCAGATAGCGATAAAGGAGTGAAGGGCATCCATCATTGCGGCGTTCTTCGAGTGAGTCGATATTACAAGTTATTGCCCCCATCGCCAGTGAGCTTGAAGGCCGTCTTTTGGACAATATCCAATGAAGGTAAGACTGTGCGACCAGCCTCGGGCGAAGATATGGAAATTGTATTATAATCTAGGTCTGGTGTAGGATTTATAGAGGAGCTCTAGATTCAATGGGTTGAAATATTTGTACACCTTTTGCGAAATCTAGACATTTCACTGCTTCTTTGGAAAAACAAAAGATGTGATCTGTCCAACTTAGCTTACAGGAAATATTAAAGCCAAGAATGTGTATCGCAAATCAGAGCTCCATCAAAAGTAATGGGAGTGAAAAGCTATGATTTTGCTTCAAAGAGATGAGACAGCTTTGGCAAATAGATGCCTTGAATTCGACGCAAATCACTTTAATCCAAGCGAGAACATGATCAAGGTCGTTATTCATTGATCTAATCACACAATCTCATTTGATAGATGTGACATTTCCTCTGGAGTCCATAAGAGTACTGTCAACTTCAAAATTTGATATTATCAATGTCGTTATTGAATGATCTAATCAATCCATCTCGTTTGACAGATATGGCACTCTCTGGAGTCCCCAAGAATGTCAAAAGAGTAAGCGAAATCAAGGCTACTGTCATAGGAAAAACTATGGATTGGATTAAAAGTACGGGCAAGTAGATCATTAATGAGAATTAATAAGAGAGATAATAGAGCCTTGCGACATCTCGTCATTTATAGGGTGTGGTTCTGGTGAAACCCCATCTAGTACAACCGGTATTATGCGATCAGGTAAAACACTTTCAGTCTATAATAGAAGATGAGAGGAGAGGCCAAGTGCTTTAAGTTTAAGTAAAACGAGTGGATGCCAGACTCTATCAAAGACCATTTAAATATCTAGAGCAACGATCTTGTGACTACAAAACACCAAAATTGTGTACGGTTCGAATGTTCGGTAAGAAAAGTCTCCAGATGAGGGTCCAGTTCGAAAGCCATAATGTCGATCATTGATGAGTCGTTTGGTTTCTAGATACTTCATTAATTTGAAGTTAATGATAGATTCAAAAAGCTTTGAAAGAATCGAAGTGATTGCAATTGGTCGATAATTTGAGGCGTCGCTACCCTCACCTTTCTTGGGAATAGGCTGAACGTGATCTATTTTCCAATCATTTGGAAAATTTCCTGTCGAATAGGACAAGTAGAATAGTTTGCGCAAAGGTTTAGCCAAAGATGAGGCACAGCTTGAATTAATAGAGGTGAGAAACCATCAGGACCTACGGCCTTGGAGACGTTGATCTCCTTAGGGACCTTGAACACATCCCTCTTACGGATGTGTATTGGCTGTTTTATAGAGAATTTGAAGCGAATCTACCAGTGAAGATACTAGCTTGATCAATGCATTCAACAACCGCTTCACCGATATTAAGTAGTGAAGATATAGACGAATTTATGAAGTCGTTCTTGATGGTCTTGACCGGGTACCAGAAGCCTTTGCTATCTTTGCGACTTGCCAAAATTCTGATCAAAAGGAAATTTTTCTCTCCGGATAATGGACTTCTAGGTGTTCTGTGCAGTTTTGTAGACTTGTTTCAATTCTAGACATGAATGCAATTGATACGCGCGAAGAGCAGACACTTTCGCTTTTCTTACATTACTTGGTTGAACTTATCGTTAAACCAAGAGCGATTTTACTGTTGTTGAGATCTGCTGTAAGAATACAGAATGGATTCATTCACATATGACTTCTCTAACTTTCTGATTTAGAATTTCCCAATCAGCATTTAATTTTTTTTTGTTTAAGGTTTTAGCTAAATATTCTACTATTACATTTTGCGAAATAACTAATAAAACTGTTTTTCCAGAATTAATGTCTTGCTTGAAATGTAATAACTCACTACATAATAAGTTCTGCTTCAAATTGAACGTTTCCAGAAATTTTTATGTCTTTGGCAAAAAGTGCAGTAGAAGAATTCAGAAGATCTACGCCACTGCCCCATCCCCATCCATCTAGGTATTTATATTATCGCCGGGCAACGCCGACGGGCTCCCCCTAGTGTATATATATTGTTTGATACCTGCTAGAGTTTTGTAAGTAAATTGTTCTCGCAGAGCGGATGTACTGCTGCTACTGAATAATCTCTAAATCTTCTTAGTGTTAGGATATTTAAAGAAAATTTGTAGAATAACGTACTTAACATTTTTTTTTCAGAATTGAAATTTGAAAACAAAATGGCAAGTCGAAAAATGTGTCATTTTTATTTCTGAGTTTGGCCCTTCATTCTACCTTGCAAAAATTTATTTTAACTAAGTACTTAAAAATAAAAAAAGCCTACATTAACGAGTTTTAATCGAAACGAACAACAAATTGGATTTTCTTCGCCATTATTTTCGCTGTATTAATTTCTGAGTCCATTAAGTGTTCAATCCTAATTGCTAATCATAAATACCTCCATTAGTCTTCTCAAAAGCGATTGTGTGATAATACTGCTCTCATCGTCCAGATACTTTGCCGTGCTGTTAACAATTTAAAAAATACACCCTGGGGATGTATAATAAAAACGTTCCCATGGATGAACGAAAGGAGAACCACCTTGCTTTTAGGATGCTTTTTGTTCTGCTTCATAACATCGGTCGTTTCTCCCTAATAATTACGACATATCAAAGTCTCTGTATAGGATCTGAACATGATGTTGGCACTTTGTGTTTACCTTTCTTTGCCACTTACATACTTCCCAAGTACGCAGGTGGTTACCCTTCTCTAATACATCGAGGAGTAATTTTACCTCGTGCCAAAAAGCATTTTCCTGAATTCTGGGTCCAACTTGGTTGCTTGGAATCCGCTCATACGGTACACTTTGCATAATTGGGTTATGATTTATGCAAATTACAAAGCTATCTTAATTCCATTTAATCGCATATTTACTACAGTTTTCATATGCCAGGCTATTTTGGGTAGCATCACCAGATTTGCGACAGAAGGATAAATCTCTGAATTATGCTGTTGCCTTTCGTTTAGATGCTTTTATTCGAAAATTTTCGGGTTTGAAAATATTTTCATTGCGAAAAGGTATGTAGTCTCGTGTTTTGTATTTTGGGTGAATTATGAATTATGAAATATTGTTTGAAAAATTAATTTTATAGTTGAATTTACTTAGAAGTTTAAAACATTGTAATGAGCTACATTCATTTCGGGCGGTCTCTTGAAATAATTTATGCTCTGAGTTTATATTTTTATTTAAGCCGTAGTTTAATGAGAATTGTAAACCTTTCAGTACTTATTGATTAATTATATAAAACCTAAACCAGCAAAACGTAGGTCGTAAATGCTTTTAGTTTACTTGGCCGACCTCAGTCCAAGGGCGGATCTAGACATTTTCTCTGCGGGGGGGGGGGGGGGGGTCGCCCCATTGCCCCTTATAACCGCACTCCCCATCAGTTGTGGACCGCTCTGTATAGCTTTCTCTTTCCGTTTCAGCATGAACATTAGCATCCAGATCCAGATCTTTAATTAATATAATACAAATTTTTTGATCCCGTAAGCATAGTAAAATTTAGTCTCACATAAAATAGAGATTTTACACATATTGCTTGTCTTACTGATGGTGTTTTTCATATAAAGGTCGCTTGAATTTCGTTCAAACACCATAATTTCCTGGGCTGGACAGCAATTTCTTCCAAATTAAATGGTTAAGGTGTGCTAATTAGGTAGGTTAATATATGTATAAAATTAAATTAAATATTTGCAGGAAAACTGAATCTGAGATTAATTACCCCAGCTATGATAATTTTCCAGCATACCACTTTTCATCAAAATACCCGGCTTTTGTGAGCTTTCGATCACAAAAAAGTGCAAAAATTCTGCACGTACTGAAAATTCCTTAGTGGTATAATTTTAACTTTTTTGAGAATAATTTATAACTAAAAAAGAAAAAATAATAAGAATAACAAATAACTTCTTAAAAAACTATTTAGATTTTTCCAATTAATTAAATATTAGAATTATATTACATTTGTGTATAAATTTTAAAATGCTCATGGTACACAAAGAAAGCAAAGTCAAAGCAAAGTAATTTATTTAAGTATTTTGATAAACATTAGGAGTTCCAAATTTCATTTTTATTAACTGTAGTTTTAAAAGTTAAACTGCCCAGGGGCTAGATTGCGCAACTCTGAAAAATTTGCCTGTGCACACGATTTAAAAACTCACCGTGAGGGAAAGTGTACACTTAAATGCTGAATGAAAATTTTTCTATGCTGTGCTGTTTGAGTGAGAAAATAGTCTTTTTGAAGAAGATAAGTTATAAGAAATGAGTTACATGAAATCACTAATATTAAGGCGACTACGACTTAGAATATGGTAAAATAAATAATATAACAAATAATTTTGAAATACCGCTTGACAACTCACAGGTACCTCTTCAAAATTCACGACCAAAATGGCGGGGAGAAAATATCAGTTAAAGTGTACAAAATTTTGACAGAAAAACTCATTTCATTTTTGCGGAATCGAAAAAAACTCATAGTTGCGGAGTCCGGCCCTAGATCTTGCTATCTTTGTATACCTTGAAAATTTTAAAATTTCTACACAAATCTAATATAATTTAAAAATTGAATTAAATGCAAAATGTTGAGAAATTCTGGAGAACTTTTGTGATGTATTTATTAAGTGAAGAGAGAAATTATTTCCTATTTTTTTAATGCGGATTTAGATGATTTCAAAAGATTTTGTACTTTCCATTTCATTTGATTAGAGTACACATTTTGATTTATTAGAGCGATTGCCGCACGCTGTATCCGCCCTTGACTAAGTCCAAAGTAGTCATCTTCTTTACGGCAAAAATTGCATATCTTTGAAGAAGTACGCTACATCCACTATAGCGATCCTCAGATGTACTAATATGAGCGCGCGTATAGCTGATTGAATTGCAATGCTTGACATCTCAAGGTAAGCAATTTCGTCTAATGATTGGACACCAATGCATAAAATTGAAAGTCATGTTGATTTCTGCATGTCTGTCCGTTCGTCTGTCCTTCCGCACGATAACTCGAGAGCGCATGTATTTAAAGAGCTCAAATTTTGCAAAAAAAAAGTAAAATTAAGTTCGTGTAACTTTTTCGTAGGGTTGCCATACAAAAATTTAGTTTTTCACTACATATTTGGACACTGCCTGAGAACGCGGCATCGTCGAGAGTTGAAATTTCGTACATAGAATTTTGATACAAATGGTAAATGCAATTTCAAAATTGGATTAAAGCGGGCAACCCCTTCTTGATGTTGCCATATAGAAATTTAGGATTTTTACGTATACTGCGAAAAGTTCTGCACAATTTGAAATCCTATAAAATTGTTTATAATTATTTTTTCTGGCAATACGAAATGACACACGGGCACTCATCTAGGTTATCACTAGAATTGTTTTAACTTGTTAGTGTTAAATTTATTACATACCATGTATCGTATTTTATTTAAAATGAAAAATAGAAGTCGAGGAATAGAAGAAGATGGTGGGTTCGTGAGATTAACAAAATAGGGATATAACAGGATACTACAATGTCGTGTTTAGAAATATGAAGGGGCAAGATTCTGGACGGTTTTTTATCCAGACGAGGATGAGAAAACCAGTTTATGAATTGCTGCTAGGCTTATTAAAATCGAAGCTTACAAAAACTTCGTAAAATAATTGATCCTGAATGCCATCTGACTTTGACGTTAAGGTAATATGAAAATATTGACCAATTGTGTTATATGTTATATGCTCCATCCCCACCATTTGTAGTTTTTTATCACTGGAGACCTCTCATCAATACGGAAAGTAATTTTAGAGACCTGCGATGTGATTTGGGAAACTCTGTCTCCAGTTTACTTGTCGGAGCCAAGACAAGATGATTACGCGTAAATAGAGAAGGAATTTTCGGAATTATGGAATATGCCAAATTGGATCGAGGCATTGGATGGGAAACATATTACCATTAAATGCCCTCCTAATTCTGGAACGCAGGTCTTATAAGCACTTTTTCAGTATTTTACTACTAGCAACGTGTGATGCGAAATATAAATTTACGCAAGTTGATGTTGGTGCTTATGGGAGTCAAAGTGATGGATGCAAACATTCTGAAAGAATATAACTTATAGTTCTAACTTAACCGTTTTATTTAAACGGCGTTTTAAGAGAAGCAGAATTTGGGAAATATCTGTTGCGAAAAATGCTTCCAATACCAGAAGCAATACAACTACACCAGAACAGTAATACTGTATTCCCACATTACTTTATTGAAGACGCAGCCTTTCCGCTAAAAAATAATTTAATAAAGCCATTTCCAGGGAAACTGTTGTCAGATGTATATGAACATCATTTAAATGTTCTCCATTAAAAGCCGAGCGGATAACCTTAGCAAAATTAGCCTTCAGTTTAAGGAATACTTTGGCCGATTACTTTACAGTAGAAGGAGGTGTACCATTTCAGGAAGCAATTTAAACCGATAATCTTTTAATTTAAATACAAATTCATATATTACATGGTTTGTTATTTGTCATTTTGTTTGAAACTCTTTAAAATAAAACACACAAAAAATTCACTTTA
The DNA here is from genome assembly GCA_963930735.1 of Dioctria linearis. Taxonomy (NCBI): domain Eukaryota; kingdom Metazoa; phylum Arthropoda; class Insecta; order Diptera; family Asilidae; genus Dioctria; species Dioctria linearis. The sequence goes on from OZ005741.1 coordinate 65,265,504, forward strand.
ATTTTAATTCCGATTGTGGAGGAGGATGTCTCGAGCCAGCACCAAGACGAGGAAGCTCGTCCGCCTTGTCGTTTCAGCTGATATATTTGTGACCTGGCACCCAAAGAACGATTATTCTGTTATAATAAGAGAGTGAATTGAGGGTGGTTTTATACTCTAATTCCAGTTTGGAAGTCTTAAAGGCGCTTTACAAAATCTTAAGAGCTGATTGGCTGGCCGAGTAGATATCAATCTCGTTGTTCTCAGTGTCTGAGTTAAGAAGATACCTTCCCGCTACAAAGATGGCTTTGACTTTCAGCTAAAAAACTGTGATATGGCTTTCAAGGTCTATGGACAGTTGCATATGAAATTATGTTACGAAGTTTCTCAGGTTGAAAAAATTAGAGTAGGTGTAATATAAAAATCAATAGTACTTTTCAAGACTTTTTATTTAATACCAAATATGTAAGATTCAAAACAAAACTCATCGTACAGCCGGAAATCTACATTTTTTTCTTTAATTCATGCAATCAAAAGAAATCATACATATCTATCCCCGCATTACGACGATTGTAGTGTTACGTAGGTGCAGTTAAGAATTACAGGTAGATTACTGGATTCAGGTGGGATAGTGTAGTGCTAGATTAATTGAAAAGATATGTGTGCTTGTGTTGACTATTACGTTTATTATTCGATTAATTCAATAGTTACACGTTCAAATTACGGGTCACAGAACACTTGAGCATGCAGTCGCTAATTGCTGTTTCGTATCAATTACGTGTGCTTGAATTAATTTTTTATGGTCTTTTTGCCTTAATTTTAGTCACTTCACTGTACTTATTCTAACTTCCTGGCCTGTTCGCATAAGCAATTACGATGCCTAATCGTGGCATGTATTTAATTTGATGCTAATCTGACTCTAATTTTAAATTCACCTTTTATTCTATTTAGCACTTAATATTAACTTGATTAAATTGTTCCTTCAATTGTTTAATTAAAATGCTGTAGCTGCATGTGTTTAATTTTATATGAATCAGCCTAATTCTACGAAAACTATCATGAATTAATTGTTGAAATATTCGTTAACCACACAAATACTTATAATAATACAATAATTTTCTTTACGTCACGTAATAAAAACTTTCCTTAAATACCACCAGATAAACTCAAAATTTGAATAATGTACCGCAGTACCAAAACCCTTGAGAATACTTCCCAAGCCATGAAACCAAAATTTATTTGTGTGTGTTTGGAGTCTATGTCCGTTCTCTAAAATGTTTAATATTGATACTTGTGGAAAAGTGCCAAACATTGACTTTAATGCTATAGAGCCTAAACTACTATCCATACAGGAAAATAGTCTTCTTGTAATTTAAAGCTTGGTTCCTTATCTTCCCAAAGGCTACACTTCCTATATACCTTACTTAACAAAATAATAAAATAGTTTTGATTACAAAAAAACCTTTCCATTTTACGCTCACTAACTCTCAGCTGAGTAAAAATTACATTTGTGTATGTGCAGTCGGAGTCGGAATCTGTAGGCAGACTGATTCGGTTTCATCAGACACGGCACAGCGGTATATACAATGATTACTCAGATGAGAGTTTTTGTTTGAGAAATCGAAGTTATTTGGTTCAAGTACATTTTTGAAATAATTTTCTTACGAAAGGTATAAAAATTTTATTTCGGTTCGGAAGATAAGTAAACAAGATTAAGATTATCAGAACACCATTTTTTTCTACGAATAGTAGTGTAGGGTGGAGGAGCTTTTCAAATAAAACTTTTGTCAGTTTTACATAAGAACACTGCAAATCTTTTATAGCGTTAGGACTCCGTTGGGGATCTTATGTGGTAGTGCAGGAATCTGTTTCATGAAGTATTCTCGATGCTATTTATTTACTGCACACTTATGAGGAAAAAATCCTAATTTGCTGATCGTATGCGAAATAAAGAGAATTTTATTTAAGTCAAACCACCTTTTTATACTTTCTGCGCAGCCATTTTGTAACAAGTTCCACACAAAAATTGAGTTTTGAGCTCCGTTTAAAATGACTTTTACAAATTTTTCCAATTAATATAGCAATTTGTCTCGAAAAATTTATATTTCATTATCCATTAATTTTCATATTTTATTTTATTAAATATTTTAATTTTTTAATAAAATATAAAAATATCTCTGCTATATTATGACATATTCCGATGTGGAACATAAATTTTTCTCAAATATCCTGTTATCTCTTTTCCATTCATTGTGAGAATTCATTTTTAATGTTTCGCGAAAATCTTATTACTTGGTGAATTAAACATCTTTTGGGTCTTACGAACAGATTTCATGCAGTCAAATTTAACCATGTCAATTTGACAGTCACGATCTCTGTTTTTAAGTTTGTCATTGAAGTGTTTTTTATCGATTATTATTAAGTTCCAGCATGAATAATTTACAAGAAATATGCAAATTGTTCTAAGTTATTCATGTTGGTAGTGCTTTTATTTACCGGTTCTTTATTTAGTTCAACCTAAACTAATTTATGTATTTTCTTTTACTTTCAAGTTATTCATGAGGCTGTAGGAAGCATCTGACGACTGGACGAACGGTACACATACACTATAGGGTAGTACCAAATTCTTTTAATATCGAGCTCTGCTGTTTATTTGCGATGAAATGCCTGGGCTTCTTGCAAAGATGCAAGAAATATTTTACTCCATCAGACTTGGCGCAAGTCTACCAGTCTCATATGAGGCCTAGATTAGAATATAATTCTTATATTTGGATGGAGGCTGAACGCACCACATTGTCCGCGTTAGACAAAGTAAAAAAGAGGCCTTCCGGTTTATTAACGATGACATATCAATAGCAACTATTGATTTCATAGAGCACCGACGTAATGTCGGATCTCTGTCTCTCTTTTATCGCTACTTCTATGGTCATTGCTCTGACGCAATTTCTAGCATGTTCCCGTGTAGAATTCTTCCCATGCGTACCACACGAGTTGTAACCCTAGCTCATCCTAACACCCTTCAAGTCAAATTTAGCTCTACCGTGAAATTCCGTGAATCATTCATAAGCAGAACAATACGAATGTGGAACAATTTGCCCACCATCTATGAGCCAGAAATACTCAAGCGTACTGCGCACCGTCACCTACTTGACTCAAGCCAATAATCCGCAATTCCCTACCCCTTATTCCTTTCTTGTCAAGGCTGTGCTACGGCATCATAGGGCATCCCCCGAGCTTTGGCAACATCATAAAAAAAAATATATCAACGGCGTTACGCGCAATTGATAACCTTCTTGTCTTGGAAAGTCGAGGTGGTTAAAAAGGTTCTAAGTTCATGTAATTTTACTTTCTTCTCTTTGAAATGGGTTATTTCCTTAACGTGGCGTCCCATGTTTAAATATCTAAGTCTTCCATTTGCTCTTTTGCATCTATAGCAATTCAAGGGTACCTATGCCTTAAATTTTCTTATAATTATTGTGCCATTTCAATATTCTTGATATGGTTTATATGTGCTTGAAAATCATTCCTTTAATATATGCACTAACACACATACGGTATTTGCTAATTTTTAAAAGGAGGTAGTAAAGAATCAACATGAATGTCTTATCGAGATGCACTCTACTTCAAATAAATTCCAATAACGCTTTCCTTAGCACTAAATAAGTGTCTTTTATAACAAGTAGGTATCTCCAAGAAGTGTTAATTAAATTCAACCCCTAAGAATTACTTCAGAAATTTTTACAAATATTCTTCCTTGCCAGATTATGCTGACGTGTATTCAAACTGAGACCGTATTGCGATAAAAACATCCTCAGAGATTTGGAAGTTATTTTCTCTAATTTGTTTTTTTTTTCGATCATTGCTGCTCTGCCCTTCGCCCCTTGCATGGGATTTATTTAATGGGCATATTTTTTTGCAAAAAAAAAAATCTCTGTAGGTGGTGGGTTGTTAGTCAGTCAAATGAACCAACTCGAAATCCGAGAAAATGTATACCTCATCTATCCCCCAGCCTTTAGAATCAAATCCATAAATAGCACAAACCAAAAAGTCAAGTTCTTAGTTAGAGGAAGAAATGAGCGACCTTCTCAAACTCAGATTCCGACAATTTAGTGACAATCAGATGACTATGGTAACGAGAATTGGCGGAATTTTAATTGATTTCTCCACCGGATCGGTCCAATTAGTGTCGCGTTGAGTAATAGTTGATTAACTCGGAGTTTTTAAACATGGCATTAGTATAAAGGGGGATAAAGTCTGTTGCTGACATTGAGTTGTTTTTTTTCGTTTTGGGATTGGTTTAATATTCATTTAGTAAGTACCTTAGGAGTATTTTTTTTAAAGATTTATCCAATTAATTTGAGGATAAAAGCAATGCTTATTGATTGAATGATTTCCCAAGCAATTCAGATAAATTTGATGGAATATAAAAATAAAACCTTTTTGAGCTCCTACGATATTTTCAGACTACAGCCCACGTACTTTATTTAATTCTATACTTTTAGATTTTTTGGGTTGTTTCATTTTTAAAATCCTCTCGCGAAAAGCCAGATAGCCATTGACAAGGTTGTTGGTTTACAGTTAGATTATTGCTGGACATATATCTATATAGGATAAAAAATGTGGTTGAGAGACAAAAACGAATCTAAGTGGGTGGATGTTGGGAAAAAGATGGAATATGAATAAAAGGAAAATTCAAATTGATTCCGCAAAACATTCTCATTGGGCTTGACCTGTCTGATGGTGGATTTATTCAATTATGCTTTTCCAGAATTTTCGATGCGTATTTTCTTTCACAAATGAACATATAATGTATGTAGACAAGACTTACAAAATAAAATTAATTGAAGTTGGTGTTATTAAAATATTCAGCTCCACAGTGAGACGTTCTATTTCCACTGTTTTTGTTTTGTTTTTTGGCTAATTGTTATCAACGGTATTCCGGTCTCACTGGAAGTGAAGATATAAATATGCTTGAATACGAAAATAGACAACCAACCTTATTATGACTGAGGGAGTAATTATATTTCCTTCAATAGAAGTAGCCTCGAACTGAAAGCTAAAGCGAAATTTTTAGATTCTTTGACCAAATATCAATCTTAATGAGGCTATTAACATGAAAGAATGTGTTCATAAGCTTATATGTCAGATTTATTTATTTTTTTTCTTGATAAGTAGATTACGCGATCCCACTTAGTACACTGTAAATATATGAGATACAATTGAAAAGGAAAGATATACAAAGGGTAGGCACGTTTAAAAAAATGATTTCAGTTTGGGACTGGTTCAGAATATCCTTAGAACATATCTTTATTTATTTTCAACATATTCAAAACGGAATTAAATTATAGTTTAGTGAGCCTGGATATAAGTTTCTTGATTCAACCACCTTAACCACTTCAGCAGACTAAAATCTCTTTGACACTAATTACAGTAGTAGTGCCACAGACGGATAGCAATCGCATCACAATCAGAAAAAATATAGTTTTTAATAAATACTTCCAATCGGAAACCCAGCTACAATTCAATCGTCCTACTGTAGGGGTGCTGTGGATTTCCTTGCTGAAAATGACAGTCGGATGTGCTGCCACATAGTGGTACCACTCTTAGAAATCCGTCTTCATGATCGAAGACTAAGACTCATGATTGCAAACAAAAACAAGATGCTCCTTTAAAATTGGTACATAAGTCGCTTGATTTGACTACTGGGATCTGCAGTGGATAGGACGTCAATAGCATCCACTTGAAGATTTTCAAAGCCTATACGATACGAGATGTTAGTAGTATGCATACAGGCGTTATCGTGTACTAGACTTCTCGCAGCTTAATTCTTTCACTGTTTGATTTATATTCATAACATCACCGACATATGCAGAAATAAGCTGGCGGAAGTTGGATGGATATAGCCATTTAAATACACACTTCAAGATTGCATCGACCAATGTCCAATATGCTTTGCTGTTACATATAGACTTCATCAGTCATGACAGTGTGAGTAAAATCGTCTTCACTTATTTACTACCCTTGTATGTTTGCTGCGCTAATGGAAACATAATCAATAAACTGCTTCTGGACATCCATTGAAAATGTGTGGCTGCATCAATTGCGATTACACTAAAAGAATCAAATTTGCTGGAGAATTTTCAACCATAGGTATGGCAATATACAGAAGTTCTATTAGAATATATATCTGGGTATCTTCGGTATCATAATTTCATGCAGAAGGATCATGAAGGTAACACTGTGATCATCAGATGAGAAATTCTAGTTTTCACTCCTGGATCTGAAAAGTAAGTCCCAATGAGCCTAATGATCAGCATTCATTAAATCTCATAGAAGGGCTCATTGGATAGTGTGAAACTGCTCCCTATATACTAAACCAGCAATAAATAAATATTTATTATTACCATCACCTTGACAAATGACATTTGTACTAGGAAAATTTGAATTGATTTTTGTGATTTATTTATTTAAGCTTTTCAATTATTTTTTTTAAATTAATTTGTTGATTTGTTTTCCGTGGAAAGACTGTTGCCAATATGCTGAACAAGACGTTATGCCCAAATCTTTACGCATCAGCGACTTAGAATTTGATTTGAAATTAATCGTAAATGCAGATTATCATTTATGAATTCATTGTGACACTCATTGACATGCTCATTAGTAAGCTCATCTTAACGCCCAGTATATACTCATCGAAGTGCTCATCTAATATTGTAAAATCCACAAACGAGAAGCAAAATAGACATTTCTATCTAAGTGAGAGAGATGCAATATCTCATTGATACTATCTGTGAATAAGTAAATAAATGATTTTTTTCTTGGCTTTAATTCAAATGCTAAATTTCATCAGTACGTTCATCTGATTGCTCATGAGGAGCTCATTGATGTGCTCATCATGATATGTCTACCAGGGGTATATCTCAAAAATAGTTGCAAATGTAGTAGAATTAAAGATAACATTCCGAGTTCTCCAAATCTTGTAAAAACTTAAGGTTATCATGCATTTTTGCGGTAAAGTCGTTAAAATTTGAAAAAAATAGGAACTTTTGTAAAAAAAATTGATTTTGACGTCTTATAGCTTCCAACAGAACACATACTACCGTAGGAAGTCTAATTGGGAATTCATGGGAAAGCTTAGACAGTTTCCAATGATCTGAAATAAATCTCACCTTAATACGGTGTAAAAGTGTGTGTGTAAAATGCAAAGAGTACTAATTATTTTGATTTTTGCATGTCCGCCTATCCGTTTGTTTGTCTGTCTGCCTGTCTATCTCTCCGTCTGTCTGTCTGTCCGTCCGTCCGTCCGCACAATAACTCGAAAGTGCGTTCACTTAAAGTACTGAAATTTTGCACACGGGCTTTTTAGAAAGAATATGAATTTCATTTCCAAAATGGAACAAATCGGGAAACTCGTTCGTAGGGTTGCCATACAAAAATTTCGTTTTTAACGGTATATTTGGGCACTGTTTGAGAACATGTTGATGTAGAGAGCTGAAATTTGCTCTATAGAGTTTTTATAATAATAGTAAATAAAATTTCAAAAAAATGTATAAAATCGGGGAACCTCCTCTTGGTGTTGCCATACAAAACTTTGATTTTTCACTATATTTATGGATATTGCCTAAGAACGCGTAGACGTGGAGAGCTCAAGTTTTGTACACGGCGTTTTTATAAAAATAGTAAATAAAATTCCGAAACTTTTATGTTCATCTAGGGTATAATGTTAGTGGTCTTAAGACGAATTGTAACTTGTTCTCTTTTTGTTTTGTATAAATCATTTCGTTACAATGAAAAAGGCTATGATTTTATGGGCCGGTACATATCCTTTGTAATTTGCAAAAATGCTTCACCTTCGAAAATCGCATTTTGAGAACTGTTCATACACTACATGACCCCCTTAAGTTGTAGTTGTTTGAAAGCTAATCGATTATAGATTACATTTACGTGAAATCAAAATATTGGAGTTCCGGGTCTGAAATTTCGTATTGAAAAGTTATGAAATATAGAAGTATTATCTTTTTTTTTAAAATGACTTTCACTGTAATAAGCTCATAACCAAGTTCTATTTAATGTAAAAAAAAAAAGATCAAGAAAAACTATTGTGAAATTAAAAAGTTATGGCAGAAAATGTTGACATCGTTTTCCTGAAAGTCAAAAACAGCCAAAAAAACATTATTTTCGATTTGAGCGCCCTCTAAACATTAATGAATGTCACTGACAATTTGAATACATGTTTACAATTACATTAGCTAACAAATTCTGAATGAGCATTTAGACATTTTAATACTTGAGCAAATCCACACATTTTTTGGGCAATCACTGACGATGTCAACTTTGTACGTAAATTCCAAATTCCTTCGGAAAAATCGATTTCTGTTCTTCTTGATCTACTTCGAGAAGCCAAGGAATTCGATATATTTCGGAAATTTTTTCTAAAAAGTTTGTGTATTCGCATTGCAGAGTGTATAATTCAGAGGCTCAAAAAACTGAATAGGATTAAATTAGGAGTTTCTTGATTGGCTGATTACTGGCGCAAAAATGCATCAATAAGAAATTTATTGATAAAAAAGAAAGATATCTCGTTATCGTTTTACTCTACTGATGTTTAAGCTATATTTCAACGATTGTAATAAGCCCAGTGATGCTCCTTAGGATTACTACATATCCGAAGTTGTTGCCTGTATGAAGAAAACATTACCAGCACCGTGAAAAGCGTGAAAGTACCGTACTATACATCGACGAAAGCATGACGAAATAAAAGGGTCGATCTAGCTTGAAGCAATATATGCTGCTGAAGCCAATCAAACCTGGAATCAAATTATGTTTGTGTTGTGATGCCAAAACTGGGTACACAAACAATATACACTAACCAAATCTGTACTCTTGGAAAATGAGTTGTTCTCAATTTGACAGCATCTATTCGTAAGCCAGATAAGATGTAGCATTCGATAAATTTTTCACATCAATGACATTGTTAAGGACCATTGGCTTTCCTTCAATTTGGATATATATAAAGCCTCGGGAAGAAACTCCCTTGTCCGATGGACATTTAAAACGTTCCCAAAATCAATTTCGAATAAATTCCAATGGAATTATGGCTGCAAGTTGGTTGGACTAAAGTTTTTCTTGCTTCAAATTGTCATACGCTAACAATAACTTCGGTTGAAAGAAAGCAGAAAAACGGGTTCACTAGTAGAAGTCGACTGCCCTTTGGCCATTGCTGATTAGAATCGTACCATGGAAGGCGTTGATCTGGCCGATCAGAACGACATAAAACGCAAGTCACAGAAGTGATGAACAAAGTTTTTTTTTAATTTTGATGCTAGCAGTCGTCGATGCATGGATTATATACACAGAAAGTTAACGTCGCGAAGTTCCTATGATTAACATTATCGTCCCACTTGCCGAAATTATGATAGTTGAGGAGACAAAATATTAAAAAACTAAGAACTTGTCCGGCAGGTGGTAGACTTGCCAAGCAACAACGATTACAAGTTTTAAATATCGGTGAACATTTACCAATTGAATATCCTTCCCGACGTCGATGTGTACGTTGCACTTCAGAAAGGTGAGAGACGCGGACAAAATACGTATGTTCTGGATGCAATATCGCTTTATGCTTGAAATGTTTTTTCAGCTTTCACAAATAAATAATTAAAAAAAAAATACATGCTCTTATCATAATTTTTTGAATAATTTGGATTTGGTTCGTTGACCAGAAACAGCTTATTGGGACATGATGTCCCACCGGAAATCATTATTATGATTATTTATCCCAAGATAATGGTAAGGACTAGGGACCTCTTATGTACCCTAACACTTTTTTTTCTTATTCATATGGTGATATAATTCACTCAAATTTCTTAAACTGCTGCTGAATATAAACAAACAAACTCCGTACCTAGTGAAAGGGTTAAGTACACGAGCAGATCAAATAGTATGACACAATTTCTTCACACTTAGTTTTTTGCTTGCAAGTGGTAATTTCCAATAAATTTTTTGTAAATTTTCAATTAAGCTTAGGAAAAATTTTGGGAATCTATCAATGGACGAATTGTTGGTGGAAAAAACTACTTTCTTCATGAGACACGTTGAGGATAATTTTCTCTCTAAGTACAAGTGCTTAAAGCTTTAACCAGAATGGCGACCTTCCGACTTCAATTGCAGTCATATATTTGTAAATATAATTTAACTTTGTAAACGTGACATGTAAGAAGACGTTCAGTACAACATCAGTAAAGTCAACAGTCGAAGTCTTGTTAAACCTTACCACTTCAATAAAATTTCAACAATTTTACTTAAAACGATATCGATATGTATATGTACATATATTCACTCAACACTCTGCATCTGGCACTTTTTGAAAGATGAAGTTTTTCTGACAATAATTGAAGTGGGGGGAAAAACCGATAATTTCTAAAGTCTGGTAATATAACTGCTGCTGTTAAGTAGCAATGAACGAAAGTTTTGAAAACTTAAAAAACGACCAAATCGACAGGCAAGGCAACTGCATGTTCAGTCTTGAGATGGAAATATATGATACTCTCCCTGCCAGCAGCCATATTCCAATCTTAAAAGCATTCAGACTTTCTTAACTCGAATTAAAGGAAATCGATCTAAAAACCAAAATGTCGTTCGAAGACCCTATAGACGTCTGTTGCAGGTTAACTGCTTGGCATCCTCATCTTAGGACAGTATCACATGCACATCGCATTCTCAGATAATCCTGGGGATAACTTTATATATTTTTACACACGAACAATTTTTATCGTTTACGATATTTGTGTTTTCCAGTTAGCGCAGCTCGTAGAATTCAAGATGTCAAATACACAAATATCCACCAAAAAGGAGCATCCTATCTAAAACTGAGTTTACATGTATACCTGCACTGCATTACATAGTTACATACCTATATATAAGAAAAGAGTTCCAGGAGAAGGAAGCTTAAGGAGGGGGATTTCTTTTTTATACGTCGGATTTTAGCAATCTATTTACTTACCTGGAACAAGAATAACAACTTCGGTCCAATTAAGTTTCTTCGCAACGCTTTTTACAGCAAATGATGTTGCCTCGAAAGATGGTAAGAAATAGTTGCTGGATGCCTGCAATTAAGATTAATTAAACGTTTCGTTAGTGAAAATGTCTACAAGTAAATTTTTTGCTTTTCTTAAGTTTTTCATTCAGTTTCTTATAAACGAGTCATTAAGAGAACAATTTAGATGAAAGTGCGCTCATTAAGGTGTTTGTAAAGCTTCTAAAAATAGAATCATTTTTTGAATTGGATTTATGTTTTTATTTACACCTTTTATTATGGTTTTATTTATTCCTATTGACACTTACGAGTGAGTAGTGAATAGTAGAAGTGGTGTCCGTCATGGAATCACGTCAACCTAAGTAAATATCTTATATCTCGTTGGGATTTAGAATATTTGAGATTGGATTTGTTTCGTTTAGTTTATCATTGAGAGGTATACATACGAATTTAATTTAAAAGAATTAAGACGCTTAAAAATTACGAGGAAATAAAAAGTATAAAAATATCTTTTTAGCTATGACTAAAACTAAAATCATGAGGCGTTGTAGTAAAATTTTCCAGAATGAAAATAAATAAATCAATGAAAAAGGTTTATAAGAAATATAAAGATCGTAAAATTTATAAGAAATAGTTAAAAACATTATTTTCATGGCATTTTAGCTAGCAATCTCAAAATATCTTTTTTTTCTTCTATACTTTTAATATTTTTCCTAAGTTCACCTGATCTGACGTAAAAGTAAAATAATGAAAATTTCCAATGAACATTTCTCGTATAAATTTGTTACCAGTGAATGTCTCCACAATGCTCTTGAAAGTTGGTACATATACATTTTACGTAGCTTTGTTGATAATTAATTCGATTTTTGATCTGCTTCAGCCGAGGTGAGTTTTATGAAACTTGGCACATATTGCATTCACAGTTATATATAAGTTATATAGTATAATATTTTCTAATCAAATCAAGTGGTAGCTTGAGCTTAGATTTTCAATAGAAAATAAAAAAAAAACGTGTAAATTCGGTTGTCACCGAAACTTTGTTTGTATGCAAAGTTTGACTAGCCACTTGAGTCTCGCTCGGGCACAGGGTTGCTAGACTGCAACAAATGGATTCTCGTACCAACTTTACCAAAATCTCGTACGTCATGAAAAATTCTCGTACACTAGGCTTATTGCGAAATTAATAAGAAATTGCAGCTTAATTAAAACTAAGGATTATTTAGTAACATTTCATTTTTTTATAACAAAAATAATGGGTATCTTTAAATAAGTTTTACTTGATAAATTTTTTAAACCGATTTTTGTATTAAAATTGTGTATAATCTTGTTCTTAAAATAAAAGATATCTAAGACTGGGCTAGGATTATCTGGGTCCGAGTTAATAGTTTGGTCGAAATTTTCATCATCAGGTCGCACTGCAGTAGTAGGTTAATTCTATTATATGACGCCGACGTTGTGCGATTTATCATTTTGGTGGTAGGTTTCTTTTGACTGTGTTTTAACATATTGAGTTGAAAGGAGGGATCCTATCACGGTCTTTGATGTAAGCTTATTAATTGTCTTAATTTTGTTCTTGTTAGGCTGTTCTTGCTAAAAATCCTCTCGGTATCGCCATTGGAATGTGCGAGACTTAAAATGGATAGAGTAAATTGAGGTAGAACTATATATTTGTGGTCTTCATCAGCAGTGCGGAGTCGGGAAAACTTGTACATAAATATATCAACTTCCTTTTCTTTGGTGATGTGTGGATGACTTTGGTCCAAGGAAAGAAGTCGACACTCGTCCATCAAGAATCCATTTTGCAACATTTCGCTTCGTTTTCAAATGAACAAAATTTTACTCCATATAGTGAAATTGCAGTAAAAGCGCCACCTACCGTCATTAAAATGAGCTTAATTTATTGGAAAGTGAAAAGTTTTAGCAAAAAAGATAGCAGTGGCAGCAGCTTACTTCTCTTTTTGATTTCTTTGAACAACAAAAAGTGTCTTCTACTCAAAATGCTTTGCAGTAAATACTCACAAATTTTCTTGATAGCATTTAATTAAATTATTCTGCCATGATCTTCACTCACAATAATTTACGTCCATAGTCTGTCACCTCTTCATTTCCGTGAAATGACTGATTTTCAAGTTTGGTCATTATGGGTGCAGTCTGTCTAGGGTATTAGGGTCTGGCGGCTTTTCCATAGGACGCAGGCTATATAAAACCATGGATAATGGAGTATCATTTCGGTATCTTGAGATCAGGTCTTGAGCTTAAAGCTATCGCTACCACAGAAAATAATGTTATAACAAATTACAGCCCAATATGTTTCTTTCTAATGGTGTTTAGAAAAAGTTACATGTAGGGCAAATTTATGGTAATTATGGTGTTTGAACTAAATCCAAGCTATGTTTATATGAAAAACTCCTGCAATAACACAAGGCAAAAAGCGTGTAATGTCGGCCGCTATGCTCTTTTCAAATCTCTTTAAAAAAAATAAGCAGAACCGTAACCACCGGAATATACAAGCCATTCTATATACCACGGGTTACGGTTCTGCTTACTTTTCTTAAATTATCTTTTAGTCGACTTTTGTTAGTAGTATTTTCACAGTGTGAAAATTCTGGTTGGAAAATATTTGACGCCCAAATTCTCATACTTTCGCGTACGAGAATACATTTTGCCTCGTACATCATACCAGAGTAGAAATTCGCGTACATGTACGAGAATTATCGTACGTCTAGCATCGCTGTTCGGGCAAATCTAGTTTCGACTTGCTGACGGATGATTTTGGGCCGGAAGCGGGAATGCCTCTTGGTTAGCAAACGTAGGGGGCGGGTGGGGTCGCACTGTAACGGCACTAAACGAAGGGTTGATGATGGGTCATGAGAACTTACGGAGGGGGGTGGGCGTTTGAGGGGATTTTTAACTTTCCTATCATAACTCGAGTAAATCAAGTCCGATTGAGGAACGGGTTCCACCGTTCGAATCAATTACTCAGCAGCTACAATTCGTAGAACAACTTTTCCATTGGCGTACTTTTTGGCAAAAATGTGTGGGGGGCACAGAAAAATTTGTGGTGCCCCACACCATGTCATATATTAAATTAATAAGAATTTGTTCGGAAAATATGTAAAAAATTAAACTTGTAAAAATTTTTACTAGGAAATGAAAAAAAAAATTACAATTTTTAGAGACTATTTCTCACCAAAATCTGACTGTAGTGTTGTAGTGATTTTCAAACAATAAGTATTTTATAATTTCTCTCTAAAGTATAATTGCAAAAAATTATATATGTATTTAAAAATTTCTCATCACATTTATATCTGAATAGCCTGAATAGTTTTACGACCAGAAGATATACCTACCTACATACATACAAATTGTCCCGTAAGTGGTGTCATATCCAAAGCCTTAGCCGAGCAAAAATTGTACGGTGAGGGAGGGGGGGAGGAAATCTAACGGTTTCCTAGTTAACGGGACTTAAAGATATTTGGCTATGTTTTTATAAATTACCATGTATCTTCTGAACGTTACACCCTGTGATGATGACGGCTTAATTTTTGGTAGATAGACAATCGTTGGACCTTTCCAATGCTCTATAATTTTTTGCCATCTTCTTCTCCATTTTGAAGTTATGGCACAACAAAGTAAAAATTTCGGATTTTTTAATCGTTTTTTTTTATCTAACTACAATTTTTATCAAAAAACCCGTTATGAGCACCAATTTTCCATATTGGATTTAAGAAGCCCAAAATCTTAGCTTTAAAATGACGTATAACATTCCGTACCAAAAATTTAACCCTTTCTGTGTTTTTTATACTTCTTCTTAAGCAGCTCCAGCTGAAGTGGCTGAAAACACTCGATAAGTGCCAATTATCTTTCGGAAATGATCCTTTTCAGTCATTTTCGCTGAATATGCTTAAGAAAAAGTGTAAAAAACGCAGAAAGGGCTACATTTTCGGTACAGAGTGTGATAGGCAATTTTAAAGCTAGGATTTTGGGCTTCTTAACTCCAATATAAAAAATTGGTAGTGATGACATGTTTTTTGATAAAAATAGTAGTTAAATAAAAAAAAACGTTATAATTCCGAAATTTCAAATTTGCTGAGCCATAACTTCAAAACTATCGAGAGGAGAGGAAAAATTTATAGGCTACTAGAAAGGCCCCACCATTATCAATCAAAGAAGTTTCAAATCATCATCAAAGGATGTAATGTTCAAAAGTAACAGGGTTATTTATAAAAAGATACCAAAATATCTTAGAGTCTCGTTATTCCGACACCCGTTAATATCCCCCCCATACAATTTTTTGCTCGTCTAAGCATGACCTATCCATAGCTTTCGGATATAACACCACTTACGGGACACTCTGTATATATAGATCTGCTCTCATTAAAGTCAGGAATTATATATCGCTCGTGTTGTCGATAAAGATGAACTGATAGTAATGCCCCGTTTAGATTGTATTTTAAGACTTTTGATACCATTAATCATAGACTTCTTTACATGAAATTTAAAAAAAACTTTAACTAGTCTTCTCATACTGCAAGGCTAATTTATAACTATTTGAGCAACAGATCACAAGCAGTATTTCAAACCTTGTGCAAATCCTCCTTTCTTCTAGTTGTATTTGGTGTACGACTAGGATCAACTCTTGGGCCTCTGTTATTTTCAATGCTTTTAAATAACATATTTGTTCAAGTTAAGAATTTTATTTAACATCAGCGAGGCGAATTAAAGATCCTAAGTACGGAGGCTTAGGCAGCTTATTCTGCTAACCTCATCAAAAAAAAATGCCTGGAATAAAAACTTCCTACACGTCACTGAGAAATAGGGAGCACTACTGCAGCCATACTGCCATCACACTTATTTGCCCAATTTACACACAGCTCTTTTGGGGCAAGCTATCCTTTGTCGGACCGCCAGTTTTCGTTTGTCAGTCCCCACTATCGTCCTCGAACACAATACATACGTAAGCCTGGGTTTAGCTATTATGTGCACAGCACTCGGTTCCATGCCCACTAAGCCGCTCCTACATTGAGCAATGACCTTCATGACTGTGTTTATCTTTGGCAATGGCTAACAAACTATTTGTTAATTAGTTACAGCAATCTTCCTTGGAATAGCTAGGTGAACAGTAACGTTACTTTTACGGATTGCTAAGAGTCCCTATGATGGACCCAGGTCTTATTAACATAAACCTACCAGCCAGTTTGTATGGTAGCTGGTCGTTGCTGCCGACAGTGTTTTGAAGCACTAGTGAGCAGTTCAGCTTAACAAAAGTCATTCGAAATTTTGAATTTCTCAAGTAATCAGTGGCGGTGGTGAATGTTGTGACTAGCGAAAATAGAAAGTACTACCCGAAAACTTTATAGAAAATCGCGCTATGGGGCGCAACGGCAGGTTTTAACTAGAGATGAAATTATCCGGATTATCGGGAAAAATTTTCTTATTATCTGGATCCTAGTATCCGGACCCGAATCCAAACTATCTGGATCCGGATATTTGGATATGGATCTGAACTATCTGGATCTGGATGCGAACTATCTGGATCGGGATTTGAACTATAGTTCGGATCCGGATCTGGATATCAGCAATCGGATAGTTTGTAGATCTAGGTATCCCGATATCCCGATATTGGAAAATCCGGATCCAATTTTCACGTCTAGTTCTAACCACTAAGTGGCAAGCTACATTTATTTTAAAAATAAAGTCAAATCTTGCAAACTCTTGATCTCATTTTTATGATATTGTAATTAATGTTTACTTACAACTAGCCATCATATTAAAATGGTTATAAACGGCTAAATTTATTACGTTAACTTTACATTCCTTTTTATTTATTTTTCCCGCGGACGGGAATTGAACCTATAGTTGTTAGAATTGCTTAATGATGGAGAATAGAAGAACTTTAAGAACTTTTATTTTTAACGATTCTAAATCAAATCATAAATACAAGAAGAAAAACCAACCGCCTCGTTCGGGGTTTGAAACTGCTCTTACCACTAAGATAACGAGACAGATGATTTTCCCTCTTACATTTATTAATTTGTAACTAGCCTACTAAGCCACGTTTGCTTACAACTGGCATTAACGAGTAACGATGAAAGCGCACAAATAAATTGTAAATTCCATTTTTATTTATTTTTCCCGCGGACGGGAATCGAACCTACACTTATTAGAATCGCTCAATAATGGAGAACAGAAGAACTTTAAGAACCTTAGATCCGAAATAAATTTTTTTATCAATTTGAATTCAATAATACACCTTCATCAAAATTGTTATACATTCTCTGAAATTTTAGTAAGTACAACTTAGTTTAAGTTTGTTAATTGTAAATTATCTTCTCTTAGTAATGCTTTCTTAATAAAATAATAAAATAATAAAATAAAAAAGAACTATGAACGCGTTAAATGCGTTAATTCATAGCTGTTCAAAGAACCTTAAGGCCTCCATTCTGAAACTTCTTGAACTCTGAAGAGCCTGAACATGAATTAGCAGACTGCTGCAGAGTCTTTCTCCATAGAGGAAAGAATGTCCGAGAATTATCTAGGGAAACTAGCTGACCCGACAGACGTTGTCCTGTCCAAATTTCAATGAATTATCTTGTGTTAGTTTTGTGAAAAGCTATTAAAAATTTGTAAGCAACGTAAAATGAAAAAAAAAGTATTTCTGAATGGTCATTGTATCTATTAACGATTGTGGCCATGGAAATTAAATATAGGAAGGAAATTCATTGCAATGTTTTATGATATACTTACGACATTTTTTTGTTTTGTTGTCTGGCGCATAAACAAAGAAAGCTGATGGTTTTCCGGCACGGATAGGCAACATACTATAACAGCAGAAGCTAGTTAATGTTGCAAGCACGTAATGATAATGACTGCCCTTGTGATTTGTTTTTTGATATTGCGAATTTAAGCCGCACCGGAAATTGTAAACGTTTAAAGTCGAATGGCATATCAGTTTCTGGGTGCCATTATAAAAACGTGGTTGGTTGATACATATTTCGCAACATCATGATTACCGATTCGACTTTCAATTGGAGATTGTGGGGTAATAATCCGAGAAATTCTAGCGGGTTTAAAAATTCGGTTGTATAGTGGACGACATCCTCTTGGCTAATAACGGAATCCACCGAATTATACGTCATCAATTTGCCAGCAATTTCACTTGAAATTCATTTCGTCGACATCAATGTTCTTCGCGGCCGTGCTATATTGACTCAACCAAACATGATTTTTGTGAATTTGCGAAATGTTTGGAAACTCCTTTCGGATGAGTTCGGTATTTGATTCTATGAACTGCCAAAAATCGACGGGTAATGTAATGTAACCACTCGAAATGTCAACGGAGATTTTGCTATTTCCAATGTAATATAATTGTTTTGAAAATTCTTCTCCATATTGGCTGTTGTTTTTTTGTTTTTTATATTATTAACCCAAGTTCAGGGGATACCCTATGATGCAAAGCATACTATGGCAGGAAGGAGATAGGGAAAGGATTAGGGGATATGAGGAGATTGCCGGAGGTGCCGATGTATGTCGCCCTTAATTTTCCGCAGATTGTAGGCCGGAGGAAAACAGAAGATGGTAATCTAACCCACATTCGCACGCATCACGGAATTTTACTATACGTTCGAAAGTAATTTGAAGGGTTAAAGGATGTGCACGGTTTGCAGCGCGAGTATTACGTGCAAGAATCATTCAACAAGCGATTAGACTAGATATTTCATCAGAACATTGACCATACATGTAGCAATAAAGGAGCGAAAGGTATCCAATGTTGCGGCGGTGCTCAAGTGAGTCGATATGACAAGTAATTGCCAAATCGCCAAATAGCTTGAAGGCAATATGCAATGAAGCTAAGGCTGTGCGACCAGCTGCAGCCCATATATGGGAGTTTTATTCCATCCTAGGTCTAATGTAGGACTTGTAGAGGAGCGCTAGATTTGATGGGCTGAAATATTTCTTATACCTTGTCAGAAATCCAAGACATTTCGATGCTCCTTTGGCAACAGAGAAGATATGATCTGTCCAGTTTAACTTACTGGAAATATTAATGCCAAGAATGCTTAGTGACGGTGAATCAGAAATTAATGCTCCATCAAAAGAAACGTGTATGTGGTTAAGTAATAATCTTGTTTTAATGAGATGAGACAGCTTTGGGTTTTAGATGCATTGAATTTGACGCGATTCGCTTTGTCCGAAGCGAGGATATTGTTATTCAATGATCTAATCATTCAATTTCGTTTAAGACATGCGGCATTCCCCCTGGTGTCCTCAAGAGTGTCAAAGGAGTAAGCGAAATCAAGAGTACTATCATCTGCGAAACTATGGATGGGACTAAAAGTAAGGGAAAGCAGATCATTAATGAAAATCAAAAAGAGAGTTGGAGAGATATCAGAGCCTTGAGGCACACCGGCATTTATAGGAAGCGTATTTGGCGACTCGATAGGAAACTTTCAATCCATAATATAAGAGAAGGAGAGAGATCAAGTACTTTCAGTTTGGCTAAAAGCGCTGGATGTCAGACCCTATCAAGGGCCCTTGAAATATCTAGGGCGACGATTTTAGACTCACCAAAATTGTGAACACTAGAGTTCCAACGATCCGTTAGAAAGGTCAGCACCTCGATACGCACCCTGATACTTATTTTAAGTGTCCTGATGTGTTTCCATTGAACGGACGAATTCAACCATGCGTTTAGTTCATCGGCTGGCGTTGACCGTGGAACCACTAGCAATTTTTTTTCCTACAAACTATTCTAGGACCAAAACAAACTAAACACCAAAAAAATTAAGCATATAGGAACAAAGCTTTGATTTTTCCAAGAAAGACTAGCCCGATTTAGTGTACTTTTGAGCTTGTACTTGCAATTCCTAAGGTCCAAATATATAGTGGACCCAATGAACATTTTCGCAGGTACTTAGTTGCAGGAATTAGATTTTTATTTTATAAGACTTGTATAACAGCTACACGAAGACCAAAATATTTTTTAGAGGTACTGCTTTTTCCTATTGAGTTCCGGTACTAAATTCTTTTATAAGGTAGCACTGCGAACTCTTTCCGCACCTCTTATAAAACAGTTTTATGACAACTTTAAAAGAAAGGGAAGCTAGTTTTATTGGTATTAAATAATTTAATAAGAACCATTCTTCACAAGTACCAATTGACCTGTGTAAAACTAAGTATTATATGGAGTGTCCTTATGACATTTTCGATCCTGAAGATTTCCCACCACTCTAGAATGTTTTATAAGTGCTGTAGAGTAAGGCGAAAAAATTCAGCGATTTTATTATAAAAAAAAAAGTGAATAATTTGCAGCGAACATTTTAAAATTAATCCTTTTCGCTTATTGACTTGCAAATCTTTTTGGCGAATAAAACAAACAAAAAATTGATGATTTCCCTCTTAATTTTTAATTTTTTTAAATGATATGGAATTTAACATTAAAAATATATTTAATAATATGTATTTATTTAAGTTAATTTATTTTTAGAATTTAGTACGCGCGTTGTATTTTTTCGAACTAGAAGTATAATTCCTGCAATAACATTAAAGTTGCATATGAAATTTTATTCCAATATTAATCGAAAATTAATATTTAAGCATTAGGCAAACATTATTGCAAACAAAATTATGTTGATGTTGATGACATAGTCTGATTTCATAAATTATTTTTCCTTTCTGAAGTAAATTTATAATACATTTTTCATAAAGAAAGAATAAGACAACAATAGAGCCATATTACACAAATACATACATATAGGTTTTAACAAATGACTGCAGGAAGGAAGTTTTCACAACTAGTATAAAATATCTCCGCAACCAAGTTGAGATATAAGTGGTTTTATAAGGGTTTCAAATACTTTCTCGCAGACTGCTAAAATATATCATTATTGCTTTATAATTAAGCGTCAACAACTTTTATACAGTGCGCCCAATTAGCTCTATAAGGTTCCTTTTAAACTAGCACAACATTTTTAACAACAATTTTATAAAATAAACCTAAGTTTTGTATGGCAACACCAGGAAATGGTTGCCCAATTTAGTCCGTTTTTGAACTTGTACGTCGTCGCATTCTCAGGCAGTTTTCAAATATATAGTGAACTACGAAAATTTTGTTTGGCAACTCCAAGAAGGGAATGCCCATTCCTAAGTTTTTGCTTTTCTTGTTTGTGAAGTCTTTGTGGGTAGTGATGGGAAAAATCGTTACATTTCGGTACCTGGGAAGTATGTGCTCGATACTTTCAAATCGGTACTCGGTACTTTTATTACTTTCGGTACTGCTCTCAGATTTTTGATATAAATTGATCTGTTCTACAGCATTTTAGGTTATTTTATGTATTTTTACGCTGGTAGTTTAATATGATCTAGGTAGTATGTACTGTGTTCAAAAAGTAAGGCGACTTTATATTTTTATCAAACCTTTTCATTTATTCATCAATATTAATTCTGATAAGAACTTTTTGGTATAGCTTTGAGCACATCCAGCAACTCAGTTTTTATCTCCTCAATCGTTGCAAATCTCCGTCCTTTCATGGGTCTCTTCAGTTTTGGGAAGAGGAAAAAGTCGCAGGGGCCTTCGTCACCAGTTATTACCCTTTTGAGCAAATCAGGATCATCATTGACGTCATTCAACAACTCCTGAGTGATACTCATGTGTCGGTTCTTTTGGTCAAAATTAAGCAATTCCGGAAGAAACTGCGCTGACACACGTCTCGTGCTCAAAACATCCGACAAAATTTGATGGCACCAGATATCCGAGATGTCGACCTAATCACCAACTTCTCGAGTGGTGATTCGACGATTTGCCAACACCATTTTCTTCACTTCTCGAACGTTTTCATCAGTTGTTGATGTGCTGCGGCGTCCAAAGCGTGGTTCGTCATTGTCATTTTCTCGGAAGAGCTTGTATCACTTATAAATATTTTTTTTTTCTCAGGGTAGACTCACCGTGGCATACACTGTTAACATTTCGAGTGTTTTGAAGCACTTAATTTCATTTTTTACACAACATATGATGCAAATTCTTTGGTCCATTTTTTTTTACAGCAGAAAATCGCTGAGCACACCAAACAGTTCTAACCTTTATGCCTCTCACAAAATAAACAAAGAATGCTATATAGTTAAAACTGTGAAATAATGTTCCGAACGAGTGCACAAACTCAAGAAAAAAAAATCATAGCTCGCGAAATTTGAAAAGTCAACTTACTTTTTGAACACACCTCGTACATTATTAATTCTGTTGTGATTATTATCTTGCGTTTCAGATTTCAATTCTTTAACACGATAGGGTTCAAAATTATAATATTATTTTTTTAAACATAAAAAGAAAAATAAGTTGTATTCCAAGAAATACAAAAAGAGAATTATTTTTAATAAGAATTAAAGAAAAAATATATTGTGTTATATATAGAATTCTCAGATTTATTTAAACCATTAACAAATAAATTTAAACCATGAACAAATGATTTTAAACCCTTAACAAATAAATTTAAACCTTGAACAAATGATTTTAAACCTTAACAAATATATTTAAACCGTTAACGAATGAGTTTCAACTGTTAACAAAAAGACTTAAACGTTTACCAAATATATTTAAACTCTTAACAAATTTATATTTAAAATATTTTATTTCAACTTAAGTAAGTATTTCATTCAATTTTTTTCAAATTTTGGGTGCATATATAATCTGCAATACTTCTGGCGTTTCAGTGGAGTTGGAGAGTTGGAGAGTTGGAACAAGTGTGATTTATTGCAGGCTATCTTCGAACACTGAGAGAAGATTACGTTATCTACTCATGTCCCCTAAAACTGAATATGTATGTGCCTTTATTTTAGAAAACGACTTTTCGATAGGGTTTAATATAGGCGATTAAGGAGATCACAATTTTAGTGTTTAATTCGTGATTTTAATTTTTATCTTGGAAGATCTCAAGCCCGTTCAAGAAGGCAAACCCGTGTTCAAATTATAGTTCCAGCAAAACGTGGCCGAAACGACATACATATTGCTGTGAAAAGTATACAAGGAAATGCAAATTCTACTTGTGATTCTGATAGGCTTATTCAACTTGTTGAAAAATTGGAAACAAATCCATCGTTTAATAACGGATTTTTAATTATGGATGATGTGAGAATACACAAAACACAACAAATTCGCCAGGTGTTATCCCAAACGAGTTTAACACCTCCTGCCTCCTGCTAAACCTAATCAAAAAATCGTTGTCTCAAATGAAGCCACATGCACGTTCATATTTAGGTAACATCAGTACAGAACATAATCTTCTCTCAGTGATCGAAGATAGCCTGGGACAAATCACACCTGTTCCAACTCGATAATGGATTTTGTTTTGTTTACTCCTAAGGTAGTGGATGGTCAACCGTTCCACTGAAACGTCAGTAGTATTGCAGATTATATATGCACCCACAATTTGAAAAAAATTGAATGAAATACTTACTTATGTTGAAATAAAATATTTTAAATATAAATTTCTTAAGAGTTTAAATATATTTGGTAAACGTTTAAGTCTTTTTGTTAACAGTTGAAACTCATTCTCTAAGGGTTTAAATTTATTTGTTAAGGGTTTAAAATCATTTGTTCATGGTTTAAATTTATTTGCTTAAAGTTAAAACTCATTTGTTAATAGTTTAAATAAATCTCAGAATGCTATACAACAGCGTCACCTATCGTTCTAAAACTATACTATCTTTCATGCTGGAACCATTAATACATATTTACAAAATTTAATTGAAATCAGCTTGGCGGTTTCGGAAATTAGCATGTAGAAACACAGTGACACGTGGTTCTTATATATTAAGGGATACATATGGAGAAAACTGCAGTAATTGAGTCCGTTTGGATGAGGGAAATTCAACACAATCCCTAAGGAATTATTATTATTATTAATTATATTATAAATTATAATGCAGAATAGTTAGTTCAAGTAATGGTCCAAGTTACGTCCAAAATTTCATTCGTGACAGTTGACACGTGATCGTGTGGCCTGTGGCCAAAAATATAGCGGATGCATTGTTCTGATTTATAAATATTGAAGTTTATTCAAGAATTCAATACTAGGGGCAATCAGAGCTTTAAGGAGCTGTTCGCGTTGAGGTCAGCTGTATACTCTTCATATCGCCTAAAATCTCCTCAAGCTGCAGTAGACCATGCACACAATAGCATTAACGAGTCCGCCGTAAGCCATAATTGTTCTTTTTGAACTTCGAAATGAAACTTTAGTAAAGGTAAGTAAATTTCTTTTAAGCTGGGATTTATCTAAGAAAACAACCGAAGAAGTTTTAAGTTTCTAGAACTGTATTTACTAATTAATTTTTTATAACTCTGTTCGCTTATTAATTTTATTCCCGTTACACGCTTGACGACTCCAAATCAATTACTCTTACTTAAAAAAAAACTTTTCTATTTGCTATTTATTGTACATTTTACTCCATATATAACTCTCACTCGCCTCGATATACTTTTTCTTCTCTCCACAATTGCTTGCATTTAACCACTCTTCTAAAACCTTTCTTCATGCTCACACTGACGTACTTTCTTCTGTTGCTTCATATTGTAGGATCAGCGGAATTAGTGCATTTTTATGAATTTAAAGTTTATCAGTTATTGCGAAAGCAAACAATCGATAGGTTCTAGGTCGATACCCTACAGAATTCGATTGACTTGCAATTGTTTTTTCGGCGTTACATTATTTGAAATAACTGATCAGCATTTTAACGAGAACAACTTTTACATTAGAAAGGCAAAAAGATTTCAGATTTTCAGATTGTTTCCTCTGCGCACTGCCCCGCATGGTAAACCTTGTCTTGCCAGAAGAAAGCGTTCGTATTGGAATTGCTGCACTCCCTTTATTTAAAAGCTCTGGAACAGCACTTTGATTAATATTGGGGTCGAGTTCGATCCATTTATTTATATGAAGTCATTCTTGATTGGGGCAAAGGGACCCCGGAATCCTAGTATGGTAAATGCGGATTTGGCAGAATTTCTTAGGGAAATAGTATTGTTATACTTAGTAGGATTAATAATAAACGAGAACCCTTAAAGTTTTTAAATTTTGCTCTTCACTGCAGATATTCTGAAAATCTCTTCTGTTGCCTTATCAGAATCTATTCAGGAGTACTGCTGGTTCTGTACTGTAGATATTCTGAAAAAGCTCCTTTATGCTTCTAATCACCTTCTCCAAATTCTATTCAGGAGCACTCCTATGTTAGCTCAAAAGGAGTACTTACCTCTACGAATAAGCAGTGGTAAAAAATATATGCACAATGGTTCAAAGAGCGAGCGCTCTATGCTTCCATAGGAGTGTTGTTTTATAATTTTTGGAGTATACTCCATTTACCACTGGGTGCTTTCCCAGAATACAACTCACAATATACATGCAAAGAAAAAATAGGCGCCAACATGAATACACAAATCTACCATCTATAGGTAACATTATAAGCGACAGGCCCATCATCGGTACCTGGATATTGTACCCGAAAGCTACAATACTCATAAAAAGTTGTAAATAAAACAGAATCCACACACTTCTATTTATGTATGCATATCAGTTGTTTAGCTCACACAATATTATCAGCAGTTTCCGGTAGGACAAAATGCTTTCAAATTCGTTACAATCCCCTCTAGTTGTTTTTCGTACTTAAGAGTAACATAACGAAATGAATAACAATGACATATTTAGCATAAACGACATATCTGAATGCGAATCAGTAAAATTGGTGTGGAACGTGAGCCGCATTGAAGTTCGATAATTTCAGAGAGATTTACACTAAACGACAATCTGTTTTGTATAGTTAAGAGCTTCCGGTATTAATGAGGTGAAAACAGGTCTCCATCCCTTCATATATAGGTAGGTATACTGCTTTTCTCAATATGTGGTAGGATAGCAAAATATCCATAAACCACAGTTTCGCCGTTAATCTTGAATGGCTCGAAACCAACCCTCTAGAATGAGACACATAATAGAGAGTCCTGGGTTGTTAAAACCGCAAAAGAGAATATGTGAATAGCTTTGAAGTCGTATGTGGTTACTTAGGAATGGTTAGGGATATGGAATGGGAAGGAACCCACTGTTGAATGTAAATAAACAACTTGTGGCGACTCGACTTGATTTGGGCTCTGGGGATGAAGAAAATTCTTGCTCACATGCATCGGTTTCACAGTAAGAATATTTTTGGATTCTCAGAAGTTCACCATCCATTCGAAAACACGTGCCTTGAAAGTCCGTAAATACTGATGGGGACAATATGGGTATGGGAGAACTACATTATCGTATTTGCTAAGGTGCTTATTTGATAAGGCAAGCTATGTATTACCCTGAAATCTACATATGGTTGAAAAGCGTCAGTGTCCCGAGATTCGCTAATGAGGTTAAAATCAATGCTAATTTTACCTTTAATAGTTATAAACCGTGACCCACCGACGCGCAGAAATAAAAAGAAAAGGTGAGAAGTTTTCCATTTATATGTTACGAGTAATTTAAATTCAGAAAAATTATTCCTACTTTTACTATAATTACGGTAAAGACATGATCATTTCACAGGTATTAAAAAACAAAACAAAAGAACCAAAGTTTAATCCAAGAGAAAAAATTTATATAAGGAATCGCGATATACACGCTAAAAATAGACACACGTCCTTTCAACTTTTTTCAATACCTATGGGATCCTTTTCCCTTAGTTCATGTGTGTGAAGATAAATTTACATGCGTGCGATAACTCTCTTCAGGGAATTCGAGAGTTGGGGCCGTTTTTTGCAGACAATTTTTTCACCCGAGTATGTGGTCGTTGTTTTCATGAAATTTTTTCATGAAAATTAAAGCTGACAAATAAACAGTTTTTGCTGGAATATTTCAGAATATGCTAAATTAAGTTTAATATAAAAACTAAAGATGTCGCCATACTTTTCCATAGGCAAGCGAATAGCTGTTAGTGCCGGTTTACCAGTAAAATAATTATAAAAATAATTTCTTCATGTTCGCCAGGTTGACACTAAGAGAGATGTGCTCCTGTATGTTTTTATATGTTAAAATTACTTAGAAGAAGTGAGAAAAAAAACTGGTCTTTATGGAAGAAAATTGATAACTCTATTGAATCAGACAAAGTTTCGGGGTGGTTTAGGAGTAACCGGTGAAAGGTTGTGTTTTATGAACAAAAAGTTAACAAAGTATGTTGGAAATTCATTAAATATATGTTGCGACTAAAACGTCAAGATTTTTGTAAGATTAGATGAGACTTTAGCTTTTATTTGATGAATTATGTCAGAAAGTGACAGCCGGAAGTATGTAGAGATTCAGTTCACAAATATATTTGAAATTTAAACGTTGTCATAATTTATAATTTGATTTTTATTAACACTGTTCCGTAACATTGAAAAGAGTATCTTTTTAGAAGTTAATACAGGTGCATGTTTATGGTCTTCCTTCCTTGTACGGAATAAATATTTTGAAATTAAATTTGCTGCTCACCATTCAATTCTGAAAGTTTAGTATTACCCACGCAAGGGAAGCATTTCTTCTCTTAGGTTTTCCGATTTAGTTTAATTGAAACAAAATAAAAATGAAAGCAAATAAGAAATTACGACAAAAACTTTCTTTAAAATATTTTCATCAAAAAATATTTTACGCTTTTTATTCGTCCTTTGCTGTAACTATCAACAACTATCAGAAATTATAAAATCACCTCCATCTGAACAAAACAATCAAAAACAAATTATGTTCGATTGCTTTGTTCGCTTTGACATTCAACGAAAATTATTGCATTCGAATACGTCTGGGCTCTGTCTATGGTTTCACAACCGACACCACTGCCTGGAGGAGGTGGTTTTCGTTTTGCTCCCTTCACCGATCGAACAAACAAAATGTGCGTTCGAACACGTATGGGATCAACCTGTGATGTCACACATCAATAAGAAATAGTTCTAAGCCTAAAGGAGCCCATACGCGGTCACGCACGTTATCCAACATGAGTAGGGCAATTATGTTGTCACGCAGATTTGACCGTGTATGTGCCTGTTTGACGGTGTGATACGCAGTATGTCAATCGGTTGAACGAAAATTAAGTTAGTTTAATTTTTGTATGGCGATGTTTGTACGCATTCGGCATTCTTGATTAAGCTCTATTGAAGAAAACATAACAGTTAACAATTCTAGCAGCTCCTGAAAATGTGTGGAGAAAAAGGTTTCATGTGTGACACACCAAGTTGGACAATATTTTTCTTATGATAGATCATAGCTGTTTTTATTTAAATTGGAGGTGGTTTTATTTGTCCTTCCATCAATTTCATGTAGTAAGTCGATCAGGAAGCAGTTCGGTTAGTGTCTCGAAAATATGGTCAAAATGCGCGGGAGAGACGAAATTCTTCAGGGGAATTTCAAGTTGGATAGGGAAATATTACTTTAGAGAAAAGATGGCTTGAAATATGATATTTATGATAAAAATCGTACAGTCTGAGGCAAATAAGCAAATGAGCAATTATTGACATTTTTATTTAGCTTATTTAGAATTTATTTGTCGCTGTCATACCTTAATCCCGAATTTACTTTTTTGGCTATTCTGATCTGCCGTACTCATATGTAACTCTGAAAAATCAAATCTATATTTTGTTATTATCTAAAAATCTTAACTACATTACCTTACCAATTTATAAGATATTCCCGGTTTCCGTTTTCAAGAATGAGCTCAAATACTGGAAAAAGTTTACTCTTAAAATTGCTACATTTCAAAAGATTAATTTCGCAGTTTCATGAAGGCGACAGTCTATTATAAATAATTATAACAATTTCCATTTTCATATTTAGCATGTTCATTGAAATTAGATTTACAGAGTTTAAATGGCGTTATTACCAGACAACTTGCCCAGTGCTTTAGAATAGTTTTCAGTATCTCCCATTCTTCTGAAAACCATTTATCATTGCCTTCTTTTTCGAGAAAACGGAAAATTTCAAATTTGTTTATAGCTACGATTGAAACAGAGTGTGTATTATATTCGAATAGGTACATTGCCGACTATGTTTATTTCTTTAATTCCTTTTATTTTAATTTGAAACCAAGGCACTATAAACTGCAATTCATGCGTATTCTCACGTCCTCGATCGTGGGTGCTTAAGCTTAAGATTAAGAGGAGTCAGTACTCAGCAAAAATTTCAATTTACATACCAGCGAGCCTGTAGGCAATAAAACTTACTATACGTAGGTTTGTCTCCTGAACGTATGAAAATTCATATAAAATTAGCCTAGACCTAGACCACAAGTCACATTAGAGACATCTAGCGTAAAAGACAGTAACCTAACATGCGACATATTAAGACGAAAATGACAATTTTCAGTTCGAAGAAATTAAAATTTTTTAATGAGAATTAACTCTACTAAATTTTATTTTGCATACGATTGTTAAATATACAATTTTGCTTTATATTCCAATAACTTTCAACGAAATATTGCAATTTTTCGTCAGTGAAATATCGAGAGAAAAAACAAGTACTATTAGAGTTAAACAATTAAAAAACTCGACGTTATTTGCTAGTTTTAGGCCTTATCTTTCTAAAAATAGTCACAATCTAAAGAAACGATAATACCAACTAACAGGAATTTGATTTGAAAAAAATCAAGTTTTACCATTTTTTACAAGTTTTCGGGCTAATATCTCCATTCCAATACTTTTTTTATTTTTCTCGTCGTTATTTACTAGACCTCCTCGTTACCTTCCACTTAGGATGCAAGTCATTATTCTGGTACAAATAGTTTGTGAGAAATTCGCATTGGAAAATGTATGAAACTTGCAAATCGTTGTACTGCAGGGGTAGGGCTGCCATAAGTAAAATCATTAAACTAGGACAACAAGTTCGAAAGCCCCGGACATTTTAGCTTGAAACCAAGACATTGTTGCCAAATAATTTTCTGTTTTACTTACTAATGAAATAGGTTGAAATTATTATGCATAGTGTCTTTTTTTATTTATTTATTATAAATTTAGTCAGTTTACAAAAAAACAGTCAAATAAAACGATGTGAATGAACTAAATTAAATCTCTCTCATGTTTAGGAGCATAAATAAATCTTCTAAAAATTAGAGATACAATTTTATATTTACATTTAGTGTGCCATATAGCTTTCAAAATAGCTTCATTTCTCGGGAAAGGTGAATATACATGGAGAGAGACTTTAACTTCAAGAGACCACTTTCTCGATCTCTGGACACCCAGAGACCCATGCATATACCGTGGAGATGCAAAAATATCTCTAAAGATACCAAATTACTAGAAATGTTTTTGTTCTCCGGCTCCGCTCCGGTCTCCCGTCGTGTGTTTTAAATCGATCGGGTTTCCATGCTCGGTCTCTAGTCTTTGAAGTTTGCTTATTTTTCGTCTCTAGATTTTCGGAGACTATTGCGTGTTCTGCAGTTAAGTTAACTGTGGAGTGAGTTTAGCAAAGTTTTTCGTTATTTTTTTTTTTAATTTATCATAGGTTAATTCCATCGAAAATCGAACAAAATTTACACTTTCCCAACGTTCTTCTTTTGCTGAAAATTAAATTTTTTTGTCGTGCGATGAATGCTGCCTGAATTATACTAAATTTAAACTAACTTTGATACCCTTAAAATTTTACAATTTTTGATGTGTAGTTACTACACATACCTAAAAGTTATGTTAAAGAAATGATAACTTTGAATCCAAATACCTGTCACAGAGGCACGGTTTTTAAATAATTTCAGAGAAAGTTATATAAAGAATGCCTTTTATAAGAAAAATAAATAAAAAAGCTAGAATTGGTCTAGGACGTCTGTAATTTCGATTGGTCACCTATCTGCACAAGTTTGATTTTTGAAGTCGTTTTTCGCAATTTCTAGAACGGTTCGTTGGAAAGTATAAATGATTATGACAAATTTCATAGGATTTCATATTCTGAAGAACTTTTCAGCGAAATTAAAACGTCTAGGACTGATCGTTTTCACAGTATACGTACAAATCTTAAATTTTTATATGGCAACACGAAGAATCCGTCCATTTTTGAAATTATATTTACTATTTTCACTCTCAGGCAGTGTGCAAATATATAGAGTAAAAAACGAAATTTGTGTATACAACCCTAGGAAAGTGTTACCCGATTTGTCCCATCTTCGAACTTAAATTTCCTTTTTTTTTGTAAAGCCTGTGCGCAAATTTTCAGCTCTTTAAATATACGCGTTCCCAAGCTTTCGTGCGGACGGACTCACGGACGGCCGGAAAGAAGAACAGACGCAAGCCTCAAGTTGGGATAGTAATGGCTTTAAAGAAGAAAAAAATTTTCGTCAATAGGGGGCTGGTTATTTTTGAAAAAAAAAAATCACACTTTGTTGTGTTGTCTTTTATCCCGTAAAATTTTTGCATACATTTTTTTAAAGCTTTTTCACTTACTTTCTAACAATGTTTTACTTGACAATTAACACAGATTTCTGGAGACCAAATATAAATTTCGTGTATACACTTTAAGAATTGTCTCTAGAGAATTTTTCTTATGGTCTTCAGAACCAAATTTTTTGATCTGAGACAAGAGTCTCTTGCCATGTAAACATTTTGTAGATTTTAGATTCTGTAAACCAGGCAAAGGCCTCTCACTGTGTATCATTTTTTTTAACAATGTATAAAAATCAACACAATTAAATTTTGTTTTGATTAGTGACGTAGTCGTTTATATGTTCAGTGAGTTTCTTGCTTTCATCCGCAGTTGAGAAATTGTTAAAACACTCTCTCTTCGTTGGCATTATGAGCTGGTACAATAAAACATACTGTGCAATCTTCAATACCTCGCTGCACAAATGAGCATACGATGTTTTAAAAAATCACGCCAATGTTGTTTTGCCGATAAAGGCTTGTCTTATCGCTTAGATTTTGACTGAAATTTTGTAAATTCATCCACTCAGCTATCAATTTTGTGAACTGACGCACTGTAGTATCGAGATTTTACATTGGTTGGGTTGGGGGGGGGGGGGGGGTACATAAAACAAGCACAGGTACTCAGGGCAAATTACACAAGTAATTGTCGTACTGCTAGCTTCGTTACTGAAGAAGACTGGCTAGGATCAGAAGAACTTGAGTGGTGGTCGAGTCGGTGTGACTGTCGGCATTATCAACTACACCGTACATACACAAAAAATTAAATTTTTATTTAATTGGTTTTCAAAATTTTAAAATCCCGACAGTATAGAAAATCCCGCCCGGACACTCCCCGGACGCCTTCCAAACTAGGACAAATCCGGGGAAACCCGGACGGATGGCAGCCCTATGCAGGGGAGACTAGCCCATTAAGACTCTGCGAACACCGCGTCCAGATTTGCTCTATTCTGTCCTTATTTGGAGAGATGTTTCTTAAATGATTTTCAACCTTAAAGTTGCAAGCGCAGGACACTAACATATGGTTTGTTTTGTAGCTTCATCTTCCTCTTCGCACAGTCGACGCAGTTCACTATTCTAGTTGCATATTTTCTTCAAAAATTAACTCGTGGAGATCTTAAGAACCAGCTATCGAGAAGGGTATAGATAATTTATTAGAACCGCTGCAATCGCATTTGAGTGCATGGTTATTAAAAGCTTTTGTAAAATTATAATCTGATTGCTTCCCCTCGCACCAAGTCCACGGCACGCCACTATTACTGAGCCACACCAAGATTATAATTTTGTATCAAAATCAATATCAAAAGTTATAATAATATTGTTACGAGCGTGGCCTTAGTTCGTTATTTAAAACACAATATTTCAGATATAATTCCAAGAGTTCTTTCTTTATTTAACTTTACTGTTTACTTTCACAAATTCACAAATAATAATCAAATCAACTCTTTATAGTTATAGCTAGTACTGTACTTTTAATTATCACAATCCAAATAGTTTACTCGCCTCCTGGATTTGAGAAGCGCCGTATTTATCTAAGAATATAGAGACAACAGGAAGTGTTGATACCTGTAAAATTCGTGTGCATGAGCGTGGATTTTTCAGAGTATTTTGAAGTAGCTCAGCATTATATTCAAGAAAGAGACAAATCTATGTTTGCATGTCAAACGAAGTTTGTTTAATTAGCGAAAGATTTGCAACAATTCAAATCTATTCAAATATAACTTAAAAGTTATGAAAAGTGTGTTAAAAATAGTGCTAAACAAAGCAAATAGTGTAAGTAATTATCTGTTCAAATTATAGTGATAAATTTCTAAGTGATTTCATGTAATTTCAGAATGAAGTGTTCGGTAAAAAATTGCCACAACAACACCAAAGAACGACGTGGGAAATCATTTTTTAGGCAAGTATAGTTATAAAATATTATTTTGTGTACTTTACACACCTGTGTATGTCAAATTAAATTAAAAATACATAAGAAATGCGATGAAATATCGAAAAATTCCTTCCTCCACCGAGATTTGTTTACGTTTGTGACAGCTGCGAAATTCCCTGAGTATGATGACGTAGTGACAGTGAATAAGAATATTTTCGATGGGAGCAAACGTAATATTTTCAACCATATATCTTGTTGCCCCGCTCTGTATATTGGTTCTACTACACGGCTGTACTGAGCGTTCACTACAGGGGCAACAGATGCTAACACAACCAGAATTTGACTACACCAAATTTGGCTTATCACACTTCCTGTACTCTCTATATTCTAAGGTATTTATACTCTACAAATTATCCTAGAACCCAAAGTTTACTAAGATATCACTAACCTAAAGTTGTTTCCATTTCCAACAGTTGTCGCTTGTGTCACTTTGTTGTTTATATGCAAATTATGCCAAATTATTCAAGTTGTGAAAGTGTTTTTGATACGAGTATGTCAATAATGATGAAAAATGTTAAATTTTGTTAAAACTATTGCATGTGTGATAATAAAGTCATGTAATAGAAAGCCTTGTAATCGAATGATGGGATTTTGTAATTCCTATTCATCTTTCCGCCAGCTGTGCAGTTGTGTTAATAGAATAATTACATGATTAGATGGCAGGATTGCCATTTAGAAGTATGGATTTTTCGATAATTTTTCATTTTAACTAAATACACTCAAAGTTTTACCTACTCCGAAAAGTTAAGTAGAAACTCTAAGTTCTGAGAAATTATTCCATTGCGAAATTCATGCGCATTTCAGAAAATTCTTTCATTTCTGAACTGACTCTCGTTGATAGTGGCGCCTTTTGTCAAATTATTTTGAAATCATATTCTATCTAAGGTGTGTAACAGGTAATAACTCGTTGACCCGTTTCGATGTTGATTCATTTTTTAAAAAAAAACTCGAGTATATAAGGGTATTATATGCAACCAAAATACATTCAAAAAGTTCGAGATAATTTCGATAAAACGGCTCGGAATTAAATTATTTTAACGATTCGATATAGCTCTCCTTTTTTTTCTTTTTCGAATCGATATCGAATCGAAAACGACGTCTACATAGAAGTCTTAGTTCACCTTAGCGAATCGTGTTCGATTCGATATCGAATCGTAATGTTTGCTGGAAACTCGCTTGACGCATGTTTTAAGCATGTTGCAAGCATGTAAACGAGTGTGACCTGAATTTGGGTGCATGTTTTGCGTTTAATGTATTAACATTATTGTGTCACATTTATTGTGATATTTAAATGAGAATTGTTTTCGGGTCAATTATTGATTATTGCAAGAATGCTGAATGCAAATGTTTATCACGCAGCAGATTTGAATTTTGCGAAGAAATTAGAATGTTTATCTTTGCATGTTATTGTTGATGTACTGCCAAGAAATTCGTTTATTGGAAATTTCGCATGTAGTTTGCTTATATTTCTAGTTTTTTTATGGCAGGGGAACGGCAAACAAACTATTTGCATATGCCATTCAAATTGAAGATGGTCTGGTTTCAAGTTGATCCTGGAATGACTGTATGTATTTTGTAATTGTAAGTAATCAAGGTATGTATTTTAAAACAATTAATTTTTTTTGAAGAACTTGCATAACCTTACTTATATGCATACTTAAAACATTTAAACGTACGACTTCACAGCATGTGTTACATCACAGTTAATTAAATTTTTCCAAAAAGCTACTTTCCTACCTTGTTCAGGAAATTAACAGTAAAAAACGTTTTTATGTTTTCATAAACCCGAAAGTGACTCAATTCCTTACACTTGAAAAAATTGATTTTTGAAGAACAGTTGGAAATTGAATTTAACCCGTAATTCAGAGAAAATCTAAATTCTTATACTTGTCATCCTCATCGTCGTCATCGTCGTCGTCGTCTTCTCCTTCGTCATTGTCGTTCGTCGTCGTCTTTTTAATGAACAGAAGAAAAAAAAATCCAACGAGCAAATGTGTGTTACTGGCAGCTTGAAAAAACACCGAGATTTCGAGGACTTAAAGGAGAGGATAAAAGATATCACATCCTGCTCCATGGATCTCTGCTTAAGCCAAGAATAAATTTCAATGTCGTCTGCCTACTCTTTATAGAGTTATAAATTCCAATCAGATCTACTAAAATTGGTATGGTGCCCTACTCCTTCACCTTCACTAATGGTCATGAAAAAAAGAAAAGAAAAAAATCATCCAGACAATCAGCAGAATGTCGTAAATCGAGCAGGATTTCTTTATACGAAATTTCAAGCTTGATTTGATGCGAACCAAAATGAATTTTCAGAAGGGATAAACTGGGAAAATGCCTCCTTTATATTTATGTATGCCTGATATTATATGTAAGCTGTCTCCTAGAAACGCTATTAAATTTTATTTAAAAGCACTTTAAAGAAGACGATAAAATGATAATCTCAAAATATTATTGACATTTCATAGCAATAGCAACGTAACGTACGCGGCTCTAATCCATGAAGCGTTGAAATCAACAATAAAATTCCATCATTAAATTTGTTGAGCTTATTTAACAGAAGTTTGTTTTCATTGTACAAATTTCCTACAAACATCCAAATGCTCCAGAACAGCGCCGGTGTAATTTTGTCTCTAGCTGAATTTTATTGTAAGGAGAAAGTAAGAACTAGCAAATTATGTTCTATTCAGAAGAACTACATATTTCGGTACATTAAAATCATGTGCTTCTGAACATAAAAAAAACGAAGCCTTTGTATGACAATCCGAAGTAGTATGCAAACACAGTATAGACACAATAGGTAAATAGAGAAATATATTATTTCCAAAAAAATTCACTGTTATGGTGGTTTCTTGGACATAGAGGTGGGATTCGACAAAACCTCTCATCAGCATAGCAATCTATAGTCATCGAAGGACGAAGCATTGATATCAATACCTGTAATTGGGTATAGTTCATGCTCCACTACAGCTCAACTCAGCATACTTACTAGCAAATGAAACTCTGACGATTGCGACTACTAAAAGTTTCCCACATGGCGGTGCATTATCCCCTCTGTTGTGATAAAATCTAATCGACGATCTTTTAATCGAACTCAGCGCAGCTGACATTCAAGGCAATGCCGTGATATTGCTAAACCAGTTAAAGGAAAATTTAAGGAACCAATCAGTTAACTCATGTAGAAGCCCTAAATACACTGGAAAATTGGTTTGGAAAAAAATTAACCATTTCAATGAACTACAAAGATTAGCCTGTAGTGGAGGTCCTACGAATCACCCAAACTGCAACTCCAGAGGCATTACACAACCTCCTACCTTTACAGCTGAACATACAGAAAGAAGCTAAGCTCACATAACCAAAATACTTCTGACTGCTGAAGATAAAGGGTTCTAGGGAAACAGCTAACATCGAATTAGTGCTGGGGATTCAAAAAACCTCCATCCTTAGCATTCCTTTAACGGACAAAACAACACCGCACCAATACAACTTTGATATCCCACTCAAAATACTTTAAACAAAGGGGAAGTTATTATTGGTGTAACACCAATAATATTATATCCTAGATGAAAATAAGAGCGAAATAAAGGGAAAAATCAAAGTTCTCTATGGCAACACCAAAAATGATTGACCGATTTAGTTCATTTTTGAAATTGTATTTAATATCTTTATGAAAACGCTTCTTTTCGCTTATGCTGAGCCCGATATTGTGGATTTTTGCTTGGAAAATCGTATTGGTAGCATCGAGGCTGGCATGTATGTTGACTTTGGGTCTTCCACAGTGTACTCTAGTCCCTAGCTCCTTTGTTGGCTTAGAACCATCTGTATACCATAACAGAGCTGCATTTTATATCCTAGATGAAATATACTAAGCTTGTCACTACGTATGAAACGCATAGAAATAATGTTGGTAAGACAAAATGGGTTGGACACCCATGCCTAATACATAGCACGAGAACGGGTTTATTTAGAGAGCTGAAATTATTCACACGAACTTATAAAAATTGTAGATTTAAATGGTTCAAAAGGGTTTGGGGGGGGGGGTCACGGGGGTCATGAAATGCATAGAAATATGTTGGTAAAACAAAATGGATTGGACACCCACGCCTAATACATAGCACGAGAACGGGTTTATTTAGAGAGCTGAAAGTATTCACACGAACTTATAAATTTTTTAGATTTAAATGGGTCAAAACGAAGGAGTCACGACACCCCCCTCTCGAAAACGCCAACTAACCTTCGCGGTGAATTGAATGTCGCGCTAGACTGCAGATCGAACTGTCAAAGTTTAACAGGATGATTTTAGAAGAGTACGATTTGGTTTGTATGGTTTGTTTGTCTTCTCATGAGCAGTAATAGTGGATTGGGTAAATTAGTCATTTGCTTATAGCTCTTCGTCTTTTAAACGGGTACACATTTTTTAGAATTTTCTTGCGTTTTTATATAGTTTCGAAAAGTCATCTATCATACCTATCACAGGATGGTAAGTAATTTTGGAATGTATATTTATTTTAGTGTTTGATTGTTTAGGAAAAGGCACGCAATGCTTAGCAGTCCAGTTATGAAGATGTTTTTATATTTGTGTTGCCCCGATTACTCATCTATATGAAAAAGCACACAATTTCGAGTTTACAAAGTGTTGTTGTTTCAAAGAAAATGGTAAGCGATCATACATTTTTTTTAACTATCTGATTTTCCGACGGTAGATGGCAGTGGGAAATTCCCTGTCAAAACAGGTAACCGAAAACTTGGGAGTACAATTGCAACAACAGGCAGTGAGCTGCGATTGTGAAAGAAGAAGATAATGAAATTTCATTTGTTATTAGTTTTGAGCGTTTTGAAACAGAATTTTATCAAGAATATTTTAGATAATTTTGAAAGAACTGCAATGGACTAAAGTGTGGAAAGAAACAATTTAAAATACAGAAATTAGCTAAATTAAAATCAAACTAAATGCCAAGAATATCACAACTTTACTATTTAAACGCTTCGCAATATCAATCCAAACCATGTCTTTTTTGTCAACTCGTCTATACTAGTTGTCTTGTATATCATAAATTATTTTATGATTTCGCACTTCCTCAATCAATTTTTCATCAAAATCCATTTTTTTTGAAATTGATTACAACCTTGACAAAAATAAATGCTACAACAAAAATCATTCATTTGATTTTGTTCGTAGTACTGCACCGACGACGGCAAAATTAGAATTTGCTCAATCCCGACGGCAACTTCATCGACCGCTGACCGTCACGCGGCGTAATTTGCGCAATCGCATAAGACGCTGTGCTTTTAGAAGTTTGACAGCGGCATTTTTTCGTCGTTTGCCGTTGCCCGTCACAATTATATTTAAGCCTTGACTTAACAAATTTTGTATTGCGGTTCTTCCAGTAGAACTCTAGTTCCATGCAATCAACGTCTAGCCACCCGTTGATTTTGCCTAGCGACACTGATTCAAGCCTGAGTTGTTCAAAATGTTTACGTTCGTAGAGAAACAATAAATACACTTGCAAATTGTTCTTAAGAATTTGAATGAATAACTATTCACCGACAACGCACAGTGGGCCAGAAATCTCAAATGAACCGAATTTTATCGACTTCAAATGGACAATAAGTAATTTGTTT
>OZ005741.1:65304646-65496610 GCA_963930735.1 Dioctria linearis
AAAAGGACGTGTGCTAAGTGAACGCACTCTCAAGCTATGTGGCGAACGGACCGACCGATAGGTAGACCGACAGACAGGAGGACATTCAAAAATGAACATAATTTTTAATATAATGCAAGGGTGTCCAAATCAACGGCTTAATGGCGGCAGGACAAATACCGGGAAGGTTAGGGGTCATTACGGTTCACAGGGCCATAGGGGACGATCTTAGAAGACTGAGTATAGCGGCGAACGATTTCTGCAGGAGCTGTAAGGACTCGGAGGAAATCGAATCCGTCCAACACGTGCTTTGCGAGTACCCCCCTTTGATGAATAAAAGAGGTAGGATAATGGGTAGTTACTTCTTTTCAAGTCTGGGGGGAGCTGCAAAGTGTAGAATTTAGATATATGCTGAGTTTTCTGACGGAAGCAGAATGGATCTAGGTTAAAAGTCTTAGATATATCTTGAGTTTTCAAAGGAAAGCAGGATGGATCTGGAACTAGAAAGGTTATCCCATGAGGTCTAGGGGCACAATGGATCCACTAGAGGTCTAAGTGCTGCAGGTTAGTCGTCTGGCATTGTCTCTGAGCGTTACTAACAAAATAACAAACTTGGTAGTTCCGACTGCATTTAGGACAAAAATGTGCTGTCATCATATCATCGTATAAAAATTTACAGGAACTTTTTATTTTGGGTCAAAAAGTCTTAGGTAATTAATTTTTTGATATATTTATTTCGAATGAATCGTCATTGATTTTTCGCATCTCTCTTCATTATTAGATTGAAAGCCTTTTGTTTTTTTAATAATCGCACAATTGGTGTAGTCCTCAATAATACTACCTGCGATCATTATTATATAACTGCTGGCATACCTGAAGGATCTGATATCTCTCCAACTCAATTAATTATATTCATTAATAAGCTATTATTTCTTACTTTACAGACAACTGTACTCTTGATTTTCTTGTGACTCTCTTACAAGACTTAGACATAGGAATAATGTTAGAGTCAAATGAGACTGAATGATTTCATCAGTAAATATGTCGACGTGACCACGAATCACGTTGAGTTTAATATTTGCATAACCCAGAGTTGTTTGCTGTCTTTGTTAAAGTAAGTATTTCTAAAACCTCATCCAACCTTTTTCTTTTGATGGAGTACTTTTATATTGCGAAAAATGTAATTGTACAATCGCGAGAATTTTCGCGATGCGACAACGAATTAGATATGTAGGGTGAATAAATTAAAACAGTTCGATTTGTATAGAATTCAACTTTATTTCAATAACCACCCACAGTACAAAATTATTACGTTTATTAGAGCGTCTATCCGAGATAACAAGCCGACGATAACTGATCTCACTAACTGTCCTGGTTAAATACATGACGACAAATTGATGATGTGCTAGGTTTAAATTTTTTACATCTGGACTTTATTCTTAGTGGACAATGGTTCTGCAGATGTGTGCGATGCTGTATTTCGATATAAGTAGGTACTATAAATTTATATGATAGAGAGTAAGCTGCTACATGACTACACTAGATATATACATATATGTAATAGCAAATAAATATTGTTGCGCTGGTGGCTGTGCAGTAACAACGATTCATGATGCATTTATTTTTCGGATTAATGATTTTCCAGTAATGTAATTACTTGAAAATGCCAAGAAATTCTTTCCATCTCTGGAACTTACGCTCAATTTAAATATGCAATTATAAAAATTGGAATAATTCTCACATACATATGAACAGACTCTGTGTTATGTGATACTTGAGGGCCTAAATAAAAACAAGTAATGACTTAACTTAAACTGAAAAGTACTTGCTAGTGTCAGATCTGAAGCATGACTGGCTGCAATCTCTTATCTGATTGGTGATCACCCTAGTTCTATATGTATGTGACTATAGGCTACAATATTTATTAGCTTCTGCGTCATTACACCAACGTTCATTTACATATACAACAGAAACATATCTAGATTTTTTTTCCAAAGGGGACGACGAAATAACAAGGATAACGAAAAGGGCAAGCTCAGGTTGCTACTTGCCTTCTAAATGCGTAATCATGGATCACTGCGCATTTTTTTTCCGCTTAACACTGTGAACACTTTTCAAATTGATCGTTGACTCCTTTTCTAAGATGTCGTGCTTGTTACGAATTAAAGATGGTGGTGCACATAGAACTTTGTCCGAAATTTAAAATAATGTACAATAAGTATGTAGGAATAGTTTTGAATCCAGAAATTAGTTTATTCTTGAATTATCCAGTTTAATGAAGTTTCGGATTTGCAAAATGATGTATTGCGCTAGTTTATTTAGGTCAAATTCACTTTTCCCCTTAGACCTGACCTGCTCGATTTAGTGCTCTTACTTCTACTTCTCTTTGTTAAACTAATACGCTATACCTCTTCACAGGTTTCCAAGGGCGAAAAATTGGCGTCTGGGTAAAACAAAAATTTCCACCTTAAATTCTAATTTGTATAAATAATTCATAGCATTCGGAACGGCATCCGTATAACATCATGAGAATAGATAAGTTTCTTACGTTCAGTGGCAGATACCGATATCGAATCTTGCCGATTAGTATGTACATACATTTCACATATACACGTTTGTAAACATTTTCCGAAAATTACATGATTATAACGTTAATTCTGCAGTTCGCTGTTTTTGTTTTACCGGTGCGTGTTTCGGGATTTAGCTCTTCGTAAAGAAAATCATTTGGCGACCAATGGACATTTGTTTTAACACATCCATCTCCACTAGCAGCCAAAAGGGTTAGGAGTCCAAATAACGCCATTTCGAGGTCCGCGTAGCATGTTTTTACAGAATGAAAATGTCTCTTTTCTAATATGTCCTCCTTTTTGCAAAAATATTCTCCTTTTCCAAAATAGTTTAATTTTCAAAACCAAAATGTCCCTTATTAAGCGAAAAACTAGCCTAAGATGTGTCTGATTATACACTCCGAATTATATCTTTACACTTTTGGACCAGTTTACCATTTTACGGAAAAGATACATTTTTTTGTATTGTTTCTTTCATTTAACAATATATGCCAGTAACCTTAGTAGTGGTGTGGTGGAAAGCAATGGATATCGCCATTCATCGTAAGATATTAGGAAATATTCAAAGACTGTGCCTCCTCTCTTAAGTCGACCAACACTCGGGCTATTGAGGTTATGCCCAATATACACCCTATAAAAAAAACACATCACCTCAAGAAGGGGGCGTCAATTGTTTCAGCGTTACAATTAGACCTGGATTCAACAAAAAAAGGTTGCCACACGAATCAACCTTTGAATTTGTTCATCTATTACACCTGACATCACAAATTGAAAATTCCATCTTCGGCAGAA
This sequence comes from Dioctria linearis, assembly GCA_963930735.1. NCBI lineage: Eukaryota > Metazoa > Arthropoda > Insecta > Diptera > Asilidae > Dioctria > Dioctria linearis. Next base: position 65,307,985 of record OZ005741.1, read on the forward strand.
TGGGAAACACATTTTTTGTTTCACCCACTAATAAATCCTATCCACCAAATCTGAAGAAAATACCGAAGAAGGCGTTTCTGCGAGGAGGCCCATATGGAAATGACCATTCAACTTGAAAGCCCGTCATGATTTTCCAGGCGGAAGTCAAGTCCACCCTTGAAGTGGGAAGGTATCTCTTCAATTCAGACACTGAGAACAAGGACATTACTATCTGCTCGGACAGCCAAATAACTGTCTACGCCTTGTCAAAACCCTTTATAACCTCCAAACTCGTAGTGGAGAGTAAAAGTATCCTAAGTTCCACCTTCCGGAATAACAGAATACTTGTTCTTGGGGTGCCAGGGTACACCGATATCAGCGAAAAGGCGGACGAGCTTGTTTGCCCTGGTGCAGCCTCGAAGGCATCCTCCTCCACAATCGGGATTGCAACAGAACACCTTACTCTAATATATCGGTTCGGGCCGACCGCCAACATAGTTGTCTTTGGTAAGATAACCCTTCAAGCAGAACTACAAAAGAACTGTGGGTAAACCTAAGCGAAATCTAACGAATAAGCTATTGGCAATAAACAAGAAAACCCTGAAAACTCATGTATCAAGTGACTCTTTTCTCTGGGGTCACATACACAGCATGGGACTGGTTGATTTTTGATATTGTATTTAAGAAGCCCAAAAGCTTAGCTTTAAGCTGACCTATCACACTCTATACCGAGAATGTAGCGCTTTCTGTTTTTTTTTTTCTTAAGGATATCCAGCGAAAATGGCTGGAAGAGTCCAATAAGAAATAAAAAGTAGGCAATTATCTTTTGGTAATGACATTGTTGAGCCTCTAACCCTGAATATGCTTAAGAAGAAGTGCAAAGAACGCAGAAAGGGTTATATACAACGTGTCGACATGGAAAGCTCAAATTTTATACGCGTCGTTTTCATAAATATTACAAAAACAAGTTCAAAAGTGGACCAACGTGTGCAACCCATTCTTGGTGTTGCCATACACAATATTGGGTTTTCACCTTATTTCACTATGAATTTTCTCTTGGTTTAGTTCATTTCTAAAACTTTTAGATTTTGAGGAACAGAGAAAGAAGTCTGCCAAAATGGAGCGTGTGCGAAATTACTGCATATGTATGTATATGTAAATCCGTGGTTGGTAGATGCCATTACGTTCCACAAACAAATGTTCGGATACTAATGCTCCTCCGAGACTTGAAAAATATCTACAAATTCATAATTTCTTCTATTCACATTTTTCTACATATATTTTCAGAAAACAATTAAATGTCAAGTATGATTCTGCCTTGTAGGATGAAAGAGCTGTTCCCTAGATAATGCGGGCTTGTGAAGAAAATAATGACAAGTTTTCAATAGATGACAGCCTTGAGATGGTTACTAATGTTGAACTCTTGACATTAGCTCGTTTGTTTCTGATGTCGCAATTTAACTAAATTGTATCCAATAGAATATCAAATTTCAGAATTTTGTAGATTTCAAAAGGAAAATTGAATCAATATAAGCTTCTTCTTTGGCAATATATTTAAAAAAAAATGTTGTTACTCATTTGAAATATGTAGTCAATCATCAAGATTTATTGCTATGTAGAAAAGGCTTTAAACAGAAAAAACCATTTTAACTCTTTACGTATTTTTGCTTAGACAAGCGGTTTCGGTCGATTTAAAGATGGTTGTTAAAGTTTTTACGAATCAGTGAGAGAATATAAAATAAAAATGCTGTACACTTTACACTCCCACTACTGCCCAGGATGTAATAATAAAAAAGATATTTTCCAGATTGAAATCCATTTTCATGGTTATCACTCTGATTCGCTCCATCTATCAATCTCGCCTGTTTTTTTCTGGTTCATCTTCTATATACATTCGCTGAGTTCCCCATGCTTTATCCTCTGTTTTATGCTGATGGAATCCATTTTTATAGTAATAAAATCTGGAAAGCACGCAATCTGCAAAGACTAGGCAAAACGATTTCGTTTTATTTACAAAAGTGTAACTGGACAAACTCAAAGAGAGATTTAATGAACCATGAATTAATCCGTCTACAGGTAAATAAGTATACCTACTCCATATACACAGAGCATAAATTCCAAGAAGTTTCACTGGATCTCACTCAGGAACCTATAGTCACATCTACAAACCTAAGTAAGGCTGCTGGAGCTTTGATAACTGACAGTAATTAATTTCGACGTGGACTTGCAATTATTACCTAAGGAAAGTAGCTTAGATTGCCTTGTTTCAATACCAATACGAACATCGTTTTTTTTGCACTCATTCTATTAATTATTGTTGAAAGTAGATCTGGAAATGCTGCCGAACGACAGGCAAGAAGATAAATCAATGAAAATGGGTTTCTATAGGAATTTGGCCGTGATTGTTGTAGATTAGAATAGCATCAGAGTGGGAAAAATCAATTGTTTTTTTTTTAATTCACGTTTAAATGATTTTTCAAGAGATGAAGCAAGATTAATGGAACTTTCCTGTATGTATGTCGTATATTCTGAGAAATGCGAGATATAATGTACAAATAAATGAGGCATGAAACTGCACTAAACAATATAATTCATATTAATGCTTTGCCATAAACTGCTTGCTCACAGTAATCCAAGGAAAACCAGCTCTTGTCTTTTAGGGTTAAGAAGTTCGTTAGATTGCATCGCGGCAAATGAAAATAAGGATGCGATAACGATGAAATAAAATAACCACCCTATAATGCAAAAATAAATGGTGTATGCACTACAACATAACATTAAGTAGCTCTCTTACTGAAGATTTATTATACTACCTACACTGCAAAGCATCCTGATATAATTTATGGCATACAATGATTAAATAACTTGGATGACAATGGATTAACTATATTTCAGCTTTTGTATACGTTATTCAGTACAGACATATTTGAGTTTCAAAGATATCACTTATAAATTTATGGTTTATGTGTTATGACTGCTATGTACATGGTGACAGACTGCATTTCTGTCAGGACGTTCAACGGGGGCCAAAATTAAATCAGCTCTTAGATAATTTCAATTTCTCTTCATCTGCTCTCCGGTTGATTTTTAACTTCCTCTCTTATAGGTTTCAGAGGGTTGCACTTGATAATGAAATATCATCTGATTTACTTCAACTAGTTTGTGGTGTTGTGTTGTTTTGGCGTATTAACGGAGGTTTGGATAGGATTTTGCAGTGGTCCATATCGAACAAATTGAAGCTAAATGATGGAAAGAAACACTGCATGGCTTTGGGCTTCAAAGATCAACTGTATCTTCCTCTGTTTGTATAGGTGGGAATATCTTGCCATTTGTCGATAAGGTACGTAATCTTGGAATTATTCTTAATGTTCATATGAAATCTTGTGACCAGATTAATGCTTGTTTGTGTAAAATTTACTTTGGTTTAAAACTCTCCTCCTACAATATTTCTCTAGTGGACGAATAGTCTTCAGTCGCGTGGACTCTATCTGCCACAGGAAACTAGATATGGCATTTAATGGCTGTATAAGATTCATTTATGTTCTACGAAGATATGGCCACATCATTACAGCTCTTAGAAATAAATTAGTAGGCTGCTCTCTCGAAGCTCATGTCAAACGAATTAATTTAATTTTTTTGTTTAAAATTATTCACAATGATGCAGCTAGTTATATCTACTAGAATATATTAATTTTCTACAGTCTCGGAGAGGACGCAACCATTTAATTCAACGCTACCGTACATCTTGGAGGGTTCCTACTTTGTTCAGGCGTTTCGATTGTGTTCAACGTGCAGGCGCTCATAGTGCGGTCAAGAGACATCTTATACAATGTTATGTTGTTTAATTCCACATGAAGATCTTAATTTCATATTTTCTGTTATTAGTGCTAAGTAATCTTCTGGATGTTGACTTAGCGTATACTCATTCTGCTTCTACATATTAGATGCATCCACAAAGGCATCAGAAAGGTCATTTATGTAAAGAGTGAATAATAATGGACCTAATATAGATCCTTGAGGAACATCGCGGTGTAAGAATACTATATCTGAGAGCGGGTCATAAACACTTACAACTTGGCTGCGCCCCTATTTAGAAGGCTGCAAATTAGTTTAGTTCCTGATGATGAAAAAAAGATTTGGCAAGACAGCTTTTGCACAAAATTATCATGGTCAATAGAGTCAAACGCTTTCCTGAAATTAAGTAGTGCTAATATTGATAGATGGTCATTATCTACAACCTAGTGAATGTCTGATGTTAAATTAAGCATCGCAGTTTCACAGCTATAATTACAGCGGAATCCTTATTGGAAGTGGGTTAAGACACTCTTCCAGTCTATATATTCCGTGATATGCCAATAGAGAACCTCTTCAAAAATTTTGCCTAAGAAACAGAGAAGAGGTAGTTACTCAGCAGAAAACCATTAGACTTTTTTGGAATGGGTACTACTAGAGCTTTTTCCATTGAGTAGGAAACTGAGATGTCATGAGGCAGTAGTTGAGGATATAACCTACTATACTAGGTATATCTGGTCCAATCAATTTAATAAAACGGGGAGGCAGCTCATCTTGTCCTGTTGCAATAGATTTAATAGAGGACATAGTCAGTAAAACTTCTCTTTCGTCAATGTTTCGAAAAGAAAAACCTTCAGCAGGAAGATCAGTGAGTCAAGCTTGTGAAAAGATATTAGGTGCTGACGAATTTCCTGCAAAGTAATTATTCAATGCATTTGGGGCTACACATACGTTTGTGGACTCACGCCCATGTATCCAAAAACTTCAAATGTTTGTCCATAGTTTCTTTGGTGGTAAATTCGCGTCTAGTTTACTATTAAAATAAGCTTGCTTTGAATATCTTATCATTACACTGGTTCTATTACGAACTTGCTTGTACATCCTACGAACTTCAATAGCGCGCGTAGTTTTATAGCGTCTTTAAAGGAAATCACGTCCCGCCAGTAGACTATGAATTTGAGGAGTCAACCATGGGCAGCTTTTATTTTTGATATTACAAATTCTCTGTGAGACATGTTTATTGTATAGATTTAAACGTGATAATTCGAAAGCTTCCTTGTTATCTACAGATACTGAGTTATATATGTTTTTCCATATTATTTGTCGGTATTCAGATATATGCTGTTGTTTTCAGGTCACGATAAAAGAAAGAAGTTACTCTAGGGACAGATTTCGATTTCAGGTCATAGGTCATAAATCCAAAGTCATGATCGAATTCATTTGGTGGATTAATTTTATAATGAAATACCACCTTGTCAATATCGGTCGTAAGTACATGGTTGAGATGAGATGTGTTAGGAGTATTAAAATAAGTTGGCAGGTTATTACCCATTTTTAAGTTGAGCGTTCTGTATAAGTAATGTAATGTGAGTTCTCAGTAGTAGAACAAGAATTAAGATTATTTCCATTCATGTTACCGCAAACGACTACGTTATCACCTTTTAGGATCTGCTGTAACACTGAATGAAAGACTAAAAGGAGTGAACTAAATAATTAACGTTGTATCTCTCGATTATTGAACATAAAATCATGTGCAAATAAGTTTGATAAAAACAGTTATGTCTCTTTCAGTTGCGGATAGATGAGAATGAAAAATAATTTTTTTTTACATTTCAAAAGAGACTTGTTCATGTACACATGTACTATACACCCAAAAGTTATCGCGTTGACTATCAGTTTTTTTTTTTTTGCAAAAATGGAAAATGATACACCATGAAGTAGCATAGCTATGCATGCATGTAATGACTCTTCGTCTCAGTCAAACTAAAATCTGAAAATTACGGTCTTACGGCAAGCTTTGGGTACACTAGAGTCATTTTTAGTAGGTGAAAATTTTTTTTTCGAAACTGGGTTTCTTGAAGAAAAAAATTTTTTTTTCCGTAATCTATGAAATATTGTAGCAAGTGTTATACCATTTTAGAATCCTTATTAAATGCGTCAACTTTTAAACTTACTTGCCAAACTGGCGTAGTACATTTTTTTTTATTACAGTCAGTTAAAGTTGGGTGAAATATCAATTTTCTATTCTTGTTTCGGCAAAATGTGACATTTTCTTCCAAGCTGGAACAGTAGGATTAGAATTTAAAGCAGCAGGTTACATAAGCACTATTCGGAATTACATAAGAAAAATAAAATTGAAAAAAAGTAAAGATTTGTAGCAACAGGAGCTAAAAAACCATCACGAGGTGTACATTTTCTCGAAAACAAAAGAAATGTCTACAATTTGAAAAATATACGACTTAGATTTTTTTTTATATTTTTCTCGTAACTGTTATGATTTGGTCTATCACCCGATTCCGGCTTGACGTCGACTTACGGAACACCCTGTATACATAAGTGAAAGTAACTTTGAGAAACTCAAACAGTTAATAATCAGGTTTATTTTTTTTCCTTCTTAATTAATCTTCACTGAGAATTAAAGATTTCCTAAATTATTTACTTAACATAATAACGTGGCGCGAAACGTTATAATGACATTCATGTATGTATTTTTGATTTCCACAAAAAGCAGACTATAGACATGTGTGAAATATACTGAGTATGGTTTTAAAAATATTAAAAAAGTCAAAGTACGTAAATGAATCAAATTATGAGGAATATATAATTCGAAACATATAAAAACATAAAATGTACTAATTTTACAAACAACCTTAAGAAGCCAAAAATACAAAACTATCATTAAGTAGGTACGAGATCAGATGAAGAGTTTTTTTCAAATCGCGAATATATGAGCATTAATTTAGAGTCTCTTCTAAAGGATGCCTCGTCTCACTGGTTTATTGGGACAGCCTATACAATTTCACTTCGGCAGATGTGGAATGGCTGTTATATGCTATATAACAAACTATTCCTTTCAATAATAACGGAAACACATGTTATATGGAATATATAATGAACTTTTATGCATAATTCTTGGTTTATTATATTTTTTATGTAATTTTTTTTTATTCTAGCAACAGGGATATGGGAGAGAGTCTAGTTTTTATCGATGAATCTTCTGTTCATGGTTGTACTTCTCTTTTAGGGCAATCAATTATTGATTTAAAGGTTGATTCATCCTCAGAAGATGACTTTGACTTTAAGTTAATTGCAGCAAGGAACGAAATCGAATCACACAAAGAAAAGCGACTTGACATAAATTCGAGCCTATTGGACTATTGGGAGGGCAACAAACATAAGACTTCCTTCTCATATAGAATAGCATTAATTTTGCATGGTGTTCCAGACACACAATCGTAGAAAGAGCGTTTTCTGCACTGAAGTTAATTCTTAGTGACTTGAGATATGTATAACTAGTCAGATGCAAATTTGAGAAAATTGTGTTTCGGTAAATTAAATACAAATTTATAAATAATGCAAAATTTTTGTAAAATGTTCGTATTTTATCTATATATTTTTTGTTTGCATTTCTTAAAGATGCAACAGAACATCCATTAAATAATAGGAATAATATTATTACACAAAACAATTAGATAATAGGAAAGGAAGGCTGCAGGAAACTAGAGACAAATTCCGAATAGTTTTCAAGAATATTATGCATTCAGTTCCGATCTAAAACAATGATTTATTTATATGAGGTGAAAGAGTAGAGGTAACATAAAATTGCATAATCTATGTACAATCTCCTCTAATGTATGATGTATGTGTACCAAGTTTCTAGAATGAATTCCTTCACATTTACAGATTTTAAAATTACTAGACCTCAAATATGGAAAAGCGGGTTCCCCTCATCCGATTTTTCACACAGGAAATATTCTTAGCTGTATTTGGTGTTAAATCGAATGTCATTGAACTTGATCTTATCCATCCTAATTGTTCGACCTCTTACCTATAATTTCAATACAGCTTTGACTACATTTGCTTTCAACTTTAAACGCAATCTGTAATTTTTGAATATTTACAGACTTTTCTTGGTTGATCTTTTGTCTTGGGTCTTATTTAATATTATTGAGCTGCATTCTTTTTGTTACAGTTATGTATAATAAACATATGTAGTTGATACTTTGCTTTATAGTTTTTAAAGGCACTGTTTGAAGACTTAATTTGATGTTTATTCTATAATTATAACTACTTAAATATTTGTATTGATTCTGAATTTTGTGATATTTTGTAAAATCTCATGTTTTTTAATCTTTTTTAAGATTTGCAACAATTTAAGATTACCTAAAAAATAAAAAACAAAACAAAACCATCATTCAGATAACAATTTACGTGAATTAGATAAAAATTTTTGACAAAACATATTTAATAACAACTAGCTGATTTTTGGTACTTTTATATGTAAAACAGAAACCAATAAGTTATTTATTATATAATGCTAAAACTAATTTCCATATTGCTCCCACATTTTATTTTTATATGTAGGTATAGTACCCCTTATTTAATTAAAATATTCCCTATTCTAGCAAGAACGATAACTGAAGCATTTCTTGTTTTACATACCCATTTCGTTTTCCCAAATTCTCTGGTTGGTTTGGTTTAATATTTCCCAATTATTTTACTCGGAGTATCATGTCAGTTTTGTCTAATTATTTTCCGTATTTTACTACATCAGGGCTGTAATAAGAACTTCTCACTTACGTTAAAATAAATTGGAACTAACCCCTAAATTCAAGACACTAAAAGTCTAAAATTGGCATTTTACAGAAAGAAGGATATTTTAATTGAAACATCCTTTGTCACAATACGCTCAACCCTTTGTGGAAAATCTAGTCCATCACAATTTCTCCTCTTTTGGATTTTATTGTTAATTGGTTGCACATAAAAAAGATTTCTTCTTAGAAATAAAGCAACAAAGAAGAATAGTTAAAAGGGTAACAATCCCTTTTCTAATTTACTCAACTTCCTTTATTTTCATTTATTTTTCTTTTAAACTAAGCCAAGGTAAATATATTAAATTTCTCCAATTGGATCCCCAAAATGAGTTTTTATGTTGAACTGTATTTAACTGTTTTTTTTATTTATACTTACTTATATATGTGGTATCTAATCAACTTTCAAGGCATTAAAAATATCCATTTGACCGAAAATGTGAAGGGTTTCGGTATATTTCACCTTGACATAATAAGGAAAGTTTCAGTACATACAAGTTATCCGGAAACAGGAAATCATGTGGGAGTGCGTTTGTCATCAATTTGTTTTTTTTTTATATCCTGATGAAAAAGTGAGCTTTTGGGTATCAGAAAGATTTTTTCGTTTATATTCTACATACAATACATATACAATGACATAACAGAAGTCTTTTAAGATTTACTGCAGATAATGTTTGTTTAAGAATATGTATCTTAAATTTCTAATGTAATATCACAATATTTATTATTAAACATTTTGAAAGAGTTCTGAAAGAAGAAAAAAATTTTAAAATTCGCATATATGTTCTATGGATGTCTGATGAAGCTGGGTCTAGATAGAATTTCTCATTTCTTTGTTATTAATCATATTTACATTGAAAATATACGTAGGTAGTTGTGGGAATAAATCAGGTAGGTGAATTTTAGTACTGGCTATAAATAGAAACCACTCCAGATATAATAAAAGATAATAGGAAAAGGTTATATCGGATAATGAAATATTTTGAATATAATACCCAACAATTTTGACATGTAAAAGGTCAAATTTTTATTAAAAAGTAAACTTAGGTTCAAAGACCTGTCCAAAAGATTTAGGTGACATTTCTTGAGGGGAATAGAAGTATATATGAAATTTATAAATATATATATGTATAGATAAGTCATTCCTATTCATGTATTCAAAAGAAATACAAGAAAAATATACATTACGGATAAAAAGAATATGTCCTTTGCATTATATCCCGAGGAGAAGGAAATAGGTTCATAGGAGTCGTTAGGATCACAAGACAATATGTATATCAGGTCGGACGCACAAAACGGATCGAAAACAAAATGCGGTGCTGACAGGAGTTAGCATATCACAGAAACAAAAACAAGTAGATTTAGCATTAAATTTTATCATTTGTAATTTCATCACAATCAGTCCATTTTGAACAAAAATACTAATATATCGTCTTCTGTGGAGAAAATTGAAAAATGTTGCACCAAGGTGGTATATATAGGGGGTGGGTTTTAGGGGTTCAAGCTCACCCCATCATTATAGCAAAGAACATCTAATAGAAAAAATACGCATATCGTATATTGAAAAACTTTATATGGCGGGTAGTTCCATTACGACCCGCTTTCACAAATAGTATGAAAATTCTCTGCGTATTAACGATCCGTCATTCACCGGTGGTGACATTACGACAAGCTTTCACAAATTTTACGAAAACTTTGCTTTGAATGACGGCCCGCCGCCAGTCACCAGCGGTGAGTGGCGGCTGGTGGGTCGTCATCTTCAAAGCACCAGCACAGCACCAGAACCGGAGGCCAGTCCCTGCACTCCGCATCATGCCAATGCATTGCATTTCTTCTTTTGATTACCGGAAAATTGCTCGCCCACAGTTGCTCGCCCACAATTGCTCGCCCACAATTGCTCGCTAGGAAAGTTGCTTGCCACACAATTGCTCGCCACACAATTGCTCCCCACACAATTGCTCGCCAGGAAAGTTGCTCGCATATAACTAACACATCTGCATTTACATGAATACAGATAATATAGATTAAGAAACACGTTTATTACATAACATAAACATATATTTTCAATTATTATTCACAAGCAATTGTCGTCAACTAAAAGTATTTATAAAGAAGATTAAGAATATGATTTAAACCTACGGTTGCTATTACAACAAATATTTTTATTAATAATATAATTATATAATTTTATTGAAAAAATAAAAATAAAACAATGTTAATAAAGAAAATTAAATAACCAAAGCATTATTTTCGTTAAGTGACAATAGTTCAATATATGAGCGAAATATGTACAATATAAATATTCAAAAATTATAATTTGGAGCTATACCGCGCAGAAATTCGATCAATGTTCTATTTGGATAATCGCCTACAATTCTTTCTATCCTTTTCGCACAGTCACGATATATTTTTCTTGACATATTAGGATCACAGCCGCTTATACGGGCTTTCCAATAAGAGGTGTTATTTTGATATTTTGATAAGAAAAATGCCATTTTTTGAGATAAATGATGGGATCTTTATTTCATTATAAAGAGGAAGGTACGCCGTTAATAGTGGAAAATAACATCAGCCAAATGACTACCACGACTACGCGTACAGGACCATATCCTTTTCATGAATTTTTCCATAACCAAATCGCAAAGTGGCTGCTCTATGTCCTCGATAGCCTCACGAATTCCATCTTTGAGGTCTTGAATCGACGCTGGGCTATTTGCGTAGACCTTCTCTTTCACGTGGCCCCAAAGGAAGAAGTCGCAAGGTGTTAAGTCACAAGATCTCGGTTGCCAATTGTGATTAGGTCTTCGAGAGATAACACGGTCCGGAAACTTTTCCCGTAAAAGATCAATGGTGTCGTTTCTTGTATAGCACGTAGCGCCGTCTTGTTGAAAGTAAACATTGTCCAGATCAATACCATCCAATTCCGGCCATAAAAAATCATTAATCATCTGTTGGTAGCGCAATCCATTCACCGTAACTGTTGTTCCAGCGTCATTTTCGAAAAAAGTAAGGTCCAATGACCCCGTGGGACCATAAACCGCACCAAACAGTCACACGTTGAGGATAGAGAGGCTTTTCAACAATAACTCTTGGGTTTTCCGAGCCCCAGATGCGACAATTTTGCTTGTTGACGAAGCCATCGAGGTGGAAATGGGCCTCATCACTCAAGATGAGTTTTCGATGGAATTCCGGATCATTTTCATGCATTTCAAGAACCCAATCAGCAAAGACTCGACATTGTTGATGATCGGCCGGCTTGAGTTCTTGTGTTAACTGAACTTTATAAGCCTTAAGACCCAAATCTTTATGCAAAATATGGGGTAATGACGTTTGTGGAATGCCTAATTCCAAAGAACGACGAGGAATGGACAAACCTGGGTTTTCTTCAACATTTTCGGCTACAGCAGCAATATTCTCGGCTGTTCTTGAGCGACGTGCACGGGTTTTATTTTTCACATCACTAACTTGTCCCGACAGCTCGAATTTTTCTACCAATTTCTGTATTGCGGTCCGACAAGGTCCTTCACGATGACCCAAAAATGTTCGAGTTTTACGAACCGTCTCTGCCACATTTTCACCATTTTTATACTGAATTTTACTAATTTCAATGCATTGCTGAATCGTGTATCGTTCCATTTTCATTAATGGCGTAGTTTCTACTTGTCAAATGTCAAAAATGACAGCTCCAAAAGTGACATCTACCGAAATAGCGGGCTAATTAAAATAACACCTCTTATAGGAAAACCCTTTATATTGTTCTATTTTTCCAGAATTCATGCTTTGTTCAGTTTTTAATGCGCCAATAAACTTCCAAATACCTGCATGCCGTGCACCAATCAGTTCAGTGTAGGAACGATGCCAACCTTCACAAGAATTGGTGGTTTTTGGCAAGCTATTTTGAACGGCACTATGACAGTTCCACAAGTCCAGAGGAAATCGAGGATTGCGACGACAACGTCGATTCGGCCTACCAATCCACGTATCCTCGAAATAATCCAATACAGGTTGGAAATCACCTTCAAAAATCAACGTTCTCGCATAACTATTCGAAACTGCATTCTACATTTGCAACCGGAATGAAAGATAAAGCGGGAATCATTCTTACTTTTAGCGCAAAGTCACTATCCTCTTGATATCGCTTTTGCAAACCATTTTGTTGGAATGCAGCGATAAAAACACTGCGTAAATTGAAAAAAAAACACCCTCTAAGGGACGCTCCTGGAAACACAGTCTTAAAAACATTTAACGCAGCTTGCTCAAAATCAACCATAATTGACTTTGGTGCTAAATTGAGTTCCAAACGTTTTAGCTCGTCGAAAAAATTTGTATATGCCTCTTCGGGTTTTTTCGATAAAAGCGCAAATACTGCTGGAACAGATTTATTATTTACAATTGCATGGATTGTATATAATTGTTGAAATAAAGACAGCACAGTCTTAAAAGTTCCATCTGCGTACCAGTTTTCTGTTCGTGACAAGTAATTTAAATTGTCTTTTGTAGAGAAAATTAATATTCTGTTATTACTATCGTTACTGTCATACAATAAAAACTGTTCTCCTTCGAATGTTTTTTGATAAAATTCCGGTATTTGTAATTCAGAAAGTGTATTTGGAGTTGCTGGTAGACAGTCTTTCGAGTTTCTTACATTTCGTATTGTCCTTTTCATGGTATCCATACGTGGCATCTGTCCGGCTGCAGCAGTTGACAAATTAATATATGAATTAGCAACAATGCGATATGTCCCATCTTGGGTATTTTGTTGCTCGATTGTGTTCATTTAAATATTGGACAATTTCATTATTGACACTGTGGACACGTGCACGACACTTAAGTTTTTTAGACTGATCACATTTCCAAAATACTTTCTCACTGTTTTCTTTATCTTTGATGTATAGATGTCCTTTATCCAGCAACTTCCGTTTTTCCTTCTCGCTTTGCACACATATTAACGCCATTATTATTTAGGAAGAGAGACAAACTTATAGCACACTGAACACTAACATGATCTGAATAATAACAGGCTGAATTTGAAATGAATATAAAATGCAAAATATTTTGACTTATATTGCTTCAAAGCCGGATGCAAAGTCTTGAAAAACAAAGAAATAGACCATTACTATCGCGCCGGGTAGATTTCGTTTCATTAGAAAATCGTTAGTTAATCTCCTCATCCCTTTTGACCATAGGTCGGAATAAATTTCTATTTCGCCAGTCGTGGCAATAAGGTCGCCGACCTTTGCTTTGACTTTAGCCTGAAAATATACGGTCAATGTACATCTCTGTCTAGTTTCACCACTCTTCATATCACAATTTCAGATTTCGTTTCGTCAGAAAATCCTTAGTTAATCCCCTGAGCCCTTTTGACCATAGGTCGGCAATAAATTTGTATTTCGCCAGCCGTCGTGGCAATAAGGTTGCCGACCTTTGCTTTGACTTTAACCTGCAAATATATGGTGACTGTACATCTCCATCTAGTTCCACCACTCTTTCATTATTATTCTTATTATTATAAAAATATTAAATTTAAAATTGTTTACAATTAACAAAACTTTCCTCATTTGGAAAAACTTCTTTGAATTTTATATTTTCTATGTTATCAAATAAAATTTTACTTTGCATTAATTCAATAAACATGTTTTTCTCTTATAGATTAATGAGTTTGATTTTAAAAGAGTTTCCCTGAACTAAAGTACAACATTATGAAGATTTAAAACTACAAGTACTTCTAGTATCTGTATAATAATTATATTTATACAATGCAGTCTGCGTTCCCAGTAATGTTCCAATTTATAATATAAAATTCCATAAAATTTGACATTGATATCTGGTGTTGGCGAGCAACTTTCCTGGCGAACAATTGTGTGGCGAGCAATTGTGTGGCGAGCAACTTTTCTGGCGAGTAATTGTGGGCGAGCAACTGTGGGCGAGCAATTGTGGGCGAGCAATTTTCCGCACACCGCTTCTTTTACCTCTTCTTGCTGTTCTGTTAAGCAAAATGTTTGCCCAAAATTATTTATATGTTTCGGTTCACAACAATTTGTGCTGTCATTTTGTATCTTTCCTCCGTGGCCCTTTCAGGTAAAGCAGTTTTAGAAAAAACGTGCGCAATATAGGGAAATACAATAAGCAGTCCCGTGGTATTTTAAATTTTGTTCACATTTTAAAGGGAATATTAAATCTAAGTCTAATATGAACAGTTTATTTTGAAAGTGGCTTAAGTCCATTTATGTTCGAATCGAGATATTGAAGAGTGTGCGTTCGATTAAATTTAAAAATATGGGTGACAAATAACATGGTAGAATAATGTTTCTGAGTTTCTAAGGGTGTCAACTTTATCATCTCGATTAGCATAATTAACATTATTTAGGAAGTAATGTTTTTGATGGCTATAAATGGACTTATGTCACTTTCAAAATCAATGAATTGACGTTTTCAATTCTTAAGAAAGCTCCAGTCCATAGGTAAAGTAAATTTTCCTTGAAAAAAAAACGAAATGTTATAATTCCAAAAATATTTAACTTATATTCTTTGTTTAATCATTTTTACAATAAAATTAGTATTGTTCTATTAATTATTATTCTGTCTTCTCCAGTTTGTGTATGCGGGAGGGATTTAAAATAACTATGGTTTACAGGTGGTATATAATGTAATAGATCCATTAAGTCCTTTTATTTTAGGTTTGTGAGTGGTCTTGTTTTTATATTTGTATAGTGGTGTCAACTTGATATTATTAAAGTTTTTCGGTCATCCCTGTTGCGGTGATAAATCCAATATTTTGAATGGTACATATTCGTTCGGTGTCGTTTTGTAGAATAACTTATATGGATCTGTTCCAACCAGCAACACCGTCAGTAGTTTTTGGCCTTTTAAAAATCGAGTTTTCTAGAGGCTAATTTGCAATGAACTCTCACGTTTCAGAACTTATTCTTTCGAAAAATGTTTATGACTTTGTAAAATTCCTGAGGGATAAACAATAAATTGTTTTTTCTTAACACCATTTCTACAACTTGGAAATCTGAATCAATAGGTAAAAATCAATGACCTGATAGCAGGAACTTATGGTCAATTATACAGTTTTTAACCATGTTGGAGCTATTTTAATATTCCTGTTTTATCCTGAACACATATCGCTGTAAGCAATAATATGCTTTTAGTTCCTAAAAGTTTTTAGATACTTCAGGATACATGATGCTACATCCTATGAACCTCTGAATGTCATGGTTGCATCCCAGCCATACACGTGAACATCATTATCATGAAAGCTGTGAAAATCCAGATTTAATATGCACAAATTACACTTGAAATATGGAACTGAATTATGTAGCTAGCTTTTGGTAGGCCAATGCTTTTTATGAGTCGAAAGAAAAACAGAAATAGTGACCAAAATTATGTAATGCTAATTTTTAGTCTTTTTTCTAATGATTTTCTTGCCAATTCTACCTGTCTTAAATGAGCATCATGTTCGTTTATAAGATATTTTCTTCGTTCGTCATTATTCGATGCCTTAATTTAAATATTTAAAAGATCACATTTTTGGTTTTTGTTTAAAGATTTTCCTATAAGTTCATTCATTAACAGCGCTAATATTATTTTCTCTACATTTAAGCAGGTAGTATAGGTCAAACATCTTCCTAATGTTTAGATCCGTCTGTAAGAATTTGCTGTTGGGCTTGTGTGATCTAATGTAATTAGATTGAAATTAAGTAAAGCTTTGAATGTGATTATAAACAGTTTGTTTTCCTTTGTTAGAAATTTTTCTGAATGATTCACTTTACGACCCCGCATATCAGTTCCTGGATTTTGCGATTTTACAATATGATTTAATGGTCCCTCACTTATATTAAACGTGTTCAAGAAACTTTTTTACAGACTAGGAGTTTTCCATAACTAGTAAATAAAAAATACTTAAAAGTATAGTTTCTTGGCGATCCCTTACTATTTCTTAACCATTTTCTTTTGACAACTAAGTGCACAGTAGCTTCATAAAGTAATAGTTTTTTTTTTATTAAAGTCACCCAAATTTTAGAATCTATCGGAAATTTTTTTCCTTTCTTCTGCATGAATGTATTTTTTACAACTCTTTGCACAGTGGCAACATTTTCTTTGGAATACTTCAGCAGGAATAATTTTTTTCATTTTTGGTATAATTTTTTTTCCTGCATTCCATTGAAGTTTTTGAATAATATTAGTCTTATCATTCTTGTCTCTTAGTATTTTTAGTAATTTTTAGATCATCTTCACTTTCTGATTCTAAAAATCTTATTCCTATAGAAATAATTTTTGTACATTCAATAAAAAAAAAATGAAAAATTCCTTCAAATTTTTATTAATAACTATTATGTGAATATTTTTTGGGCAGTTATTTGAAACACCTGCGTCACTGTCGGACGTATTTTGCAGGTGAGCATGTTGAAATTTATAATATGACGAGTAAGCACAAATATACCAATCTGAATTTAACAAAACTGCATCACCTTGGTTTTCAACGCAGACTGCGCGACAACAATGCGCTTTTTTCTGTGGATAAGTACTGTTAAGTATGACGTACCTGTGAGCTTCAAGCAGGAAACTAATGGAGTATGCATTGTGCACAAAATATGTAATTATGATCGTAACCAAAATGTCGCTTTATGTGTGCGTGAGGTTCGGTCATATTGGACCTTGCCTGTCAGATTTCAATCCGGGGACTTGGTACTATTCCGTGGAAAAAAAATTGCCGAATCAATACACAATGGCACTTACGCCACTTTCAAAATAAACTTTTTCATCACTTCATTAACCCAGCAAATTTTCGTATTAGAAAATGTTAATGATTTTACATATTCAGAATGAAAAATTAATGTAAAATTGTAACTATTAAGGTAACTAACCCGATTTTTTTTTGGTAAAATGTACTTAGGCTAGGTTCAAAATAAACGGATAATACCTTTTCGTCGTTAGAACAACAGCTTTTATTATAACTAATTATAATATGGTAACTAATACTTTCCCTGAGCGTCCTATGGTTTTCTTTAAATAGCTTAAACATTTTTTTTCTGTTTTAGACTAAATATCCTAACAAATAAAAACTTTTTAATTTTATTTTTTTAAATTAAATTGTTGGCCCCCCAAAAAAATAAACCAAGAAAGCTTTCTCTACATGAAAGACCTCTGTGGCAGTTGTTTTTAATTGAAACAAACTATCCATCGCCCTTACTCAAATTTGTTTCCTAGCTACTCAGTCAGCTTCAACTGAGACGGCTGACAGAATATTTTCCACATTCAAGAGGTTGAAATCATGGTTCCGCGATTCCACAGGGAGACTGACAAGACTCGCTCTGCAAAGCTTTAATCGAAATGTTATTATAATAAATGAAGTAATATCCCATTTCACATCAAGTAGGAAAAGACTAAATTTAATCAAAGGACATCTAAGTCACATGTTTTTTGATTTAATTCTGTAACTTTTTCTTTTTTTCTTTTAAAAAAGGACCTTCATATGTTTTTTCTACGAACATAATTAATGTAATAAAAATACGGTTAAACAGAATATTTTCAAACATAACTAAAATTTCGGAAGCTTTATACTGCAGACCCACGGATCTCATTAAGCTCGCGTTTATTTTCATTTATTCTTTAGTCTCTAGAGGGTGTTAGCCTATTAGGCTAAACCCCTCCCATTCGTGATTTATATATACGGCTTTGTATGGCACGATTCTAAAATCTGCATTAATTGGCCAACTTTTTAGAGTAATGTGCCAATGCAGGAATTGTTCGCCACAAAACATCTAAGTGTGATCAATAAAACTTTGGTAGAGTAAAAATAAATTACAACAGCAATATGCTACGCGAACAGTAAAGAAATCTGAACTAACAAAGCAAAAAAAAAAAAGGCGATCAGTTTGATCATAACTTCATTGAAGCCTCGAAATTTATGATACCTCAATTTTTTTTTGATGAATATTTTACGAAACTTTTATGAAAAAAGTAATTTTCCGTATGGTAAAACCCAGTTGAAAATTAAAAAGAGAGTGGCGATTTTGATATGCACCTGCGGAGATGGTCAAAGTTCTATATATTTTGTCGAAGAAACAATGCACAATGATCAAAATAAATTGTCTAGTACCATCTGATGTTTTGTTTCCTTTTATGAACTCCTTACCCTATGTTAGATCATACTACAATTACATAAAAATTCAAAAGCTCCTTCCGAGACCGCGAAATCCATTGAACAATTCACTTGACTTGCAAAAATCTTAGTATCCGTCCATAGCCAGGTAATTCTCATTACCTAAATCCTATTGCAAATTGAAATTATGTTATACATGAAAACCAAAGATTTATAAAAAGTAAGAGAAGAAAACCAATGTACACAGGCTCAGATGTCTAGAAGTAAATACCTTCCTAGAATTAAACAGAACTTATTTTTTTAACATAAAAGTTTGTAAGATATATGAAGTTTTACAAATTTCAAGGTAGCGTCTAAATTTTTGAACATCAGTTGTAAAGAAACTCACGTTCCATAATCATTTCTCTAGCCTTAAAGCAGAATCGAGAATTACCTCGTGCTTGCCGACTGGAAGAACCTGCGTGAATCGGAGCATAATTTATGTTTATAAATAATTGCCTTTGGCACAGCGGCTTGGCAGAAAATCTGTGAAGAAATCAAAAGATCATAATCCTCGTGTAATAATCCCGAGCATCCTGCCGTATTGCGAGGCAATTGTGGCCTGCATCTGATAGGGAAAGGGAGTTACTTAATGGCAGCAGAACAAATACCAGGAATCTAGTCGGGGTAATTACGGGTCACTGGGCCATAGGTGCCCTTGCTAGAAAACTGTGTATAGCGGCGAACAATTTCTGCAGGAGCTTTAAGGACTCGGAGGATATCGAGTCCGTCCATCAAGTGCTTTGCTAGTACCCCCTTTGATGAATAAAAGAGGTAGGTTATTGGCTAGCTACTTCTGTTCAAATCTGGGGGAGCGGCAAAACAAAGAATTCAGATATATCCTGAGTTTTCTGAGAGAAGCAGGATGGATCCAGGTAAAGATTCTTGAAGATGTCCTGAGTTCCCTAAGAGAAGCAGGATGGATCTGGGGGGCTTGAAAAAACTATCCCATGGGGTCAAGGGGCACAATGGACCCACTAGAGATCTAAATGATGCCCACTAGTTGTCTTGCGGCACCCCTCTAACCTAATCCCGAGCATAATTTCAAGTCAAGAAGAATATATACGAAGGAAAACGAAGTCGATTTTGGAACAAGACCAGTACCGAGATTCATCTAAGTCAAAAGTGGGAAAAAGTGAATGAAGTGAGTAGCGTTTCTGCAAATTTTATTCTGCTAATATATTCACTCACTCACTTCACTCACCGGTGAGTGGGAATGAAATGATCGAGCAGCGATTTTATTTTAGAAGTAGTAGGCACATATATATTCATTAATTATTACTAATAAACTCTAACTCGCCATTTGCATATTAGAATGTTTTAATTGATGGACTAAATTAAAGTTATGATGCATTAGAGGGGCAGCTTGTTAGTGCACAAGGACTCCAATGCAAAGAAAAAATATGGGAAGAATTAAATTCTTGCGGTATATTATATTATACATATATTAAATTCAAATTCAAATTCAAATTTAATCATGAAATATTGCACAATTAATATTTAAGGATCTTTCCAATTTGTACAAGATATAGTTAGAATTTTAAAATAAACAGTATAATTCATATAAAGATATTATATAATAAGAGAGATAGAAGAAGAAAAAACAGAAAAGAAGGATGAAGAACATATGATACTATAAAAAATAGAACGCTAAGACTTATTACTAACTACTTAAAGTAAGAAATTCAAATATACTACGACTTATAGAGGATAGTGTGCCGGCCTGTATAGAGCTTCTGATTTGAGAGGGTAACTGGTTCCATGATTTAATGACATTGCTGAAAAACAGGCGCTTTGCTATTATGAATTGAGACCTAGGTAAAATTAGTTGCAATGTTCTATTTGATCTAGAAAAGTTAAGAAGTTCAAAGATATATCTAGGTTTATGATATTTTATAATTCTTACCAAAAGAACTAGCATACGAAAGTTCAAATAGGTTAGCAAATCAGACCCCAAGATTGAGCATCTATATGGTGATACATGATCGTATCTACGAAGGCCATGTACATACCTGATTATAGAGTTGAAAGCAACGCTAAGTTTCCTTGTATTATTATAGTCTAGTTTGCCAGAAATTTCACAGCCATAGGTTATTACAGGTACTAGTAGAGCACGAACAAGAAGTAATTTGGTGGGAATTGGCGTGAAATAGCTGGATGTCCACAGTGTACGAAGTCCACCATAAACTTTTCTGATAATAGAATTAATGTGGTCATCCCAGGTGAATGTGCTATTAAATATAACCCCAAGACTCTTAACGGAGTCGACAAAAGGAATAATAGTATTATTAATAGTCACAGGTGAATATCCATCTGTGTTTAATTTTACCTTATATATAATCATGCTTTTAGATTTAATTGGATTGAGTTTCAATTTATTCGACAAGGACCATAAATGAATTGATTCAAGATCTTCATTAACACGAGATATGTTATCCTCAATCAGACCAATACGATTGGAGATGTACAATTGTACATCATCTGCATAGAGATGTAAATCACAAAACTTAACTTGACGAAATATGTCATTGATAAACATGGAGAACAATAAGGGACCAAGGATCGATCCTTGAGGCACACCGCAGGATATCGGTAAAAAGGAGGAAGAGGTTCCGTTCATGTAAACTGCCTGTGATCTGTAACTCAAGTAATTGAAAATCAAATCAGCTGGCTGAGATGAAAATTTAAAATATCTACTAAGCTTCCGACAGAGAAGCAAATGATCCACCGTATCAAAAGCCTTTGAAAAATCTAAGAATACTAATACAGTCAATTCATTCTTGTCTATAGCCCGCGAAATATCGTTGCTTGCCTTAAGTAATGCAGTTGTGCAACTATGTCCAGAACGAAACCATGACTGATTGTCATGTAAGAGTTCATTCAAAATCAAAAAATTAGAGATTTGCAGGTACATTATTTTCTCCACTATTTTAGAAATATATGGTAGCAAACTAATTGGGCGATACTCCATACATTGTGTTTTAGTATCCTTAGGAACAGGAACTATCTATGAAGATTTCCAAGCTCTAGGGAAAATGGATCTTGTGAAGCATGAGTTGCAAATGTGTGTAAGGGCAGGAAGGATCGCAGGTGAGCACATTTTTACAAATTTAGGACTTAGGCCATCTACACCAGCAGCAGTAGATTTAATGCTTTCCGTTACCGTTGCTGCGTCATGAATATTAGTCCTTAGGAAGCTAAACTGGGTTTGATCTAGAGAAACACTTACTGATTCATCATTATCCAAATTAACAGGAGAACTGTTCACATGATTTGAAACAAATTGATGATTGAGTTCGTCAGGATCAATTGAGCATGAGCTCAGTTTAGACGCGACAAGTCCACTTTTTTTGATATTGTTCCACAGGATTTTATTAGGGAGTTTAACATTTAGGATGGAAGAGTAATAGCGCTTTTTAGCTTTGCGGACAGCAGCCACTGCTCTGTTCCGTAGTGCTCGATATTCCTCATGAAAAGTCGATAATCTATTACTCTTTATTATCTGCATAAAATGTTTAGAGGATAATAATCGCAGCCGCGTTCATTTTCACACAAAAAAACCCTCAGAAAGCTGTGAAATTGACATTCGAAATTAATTTTCGAAACTAATCACTTCACTTTTTTAAAGGAATCATTTTATTTTCAATAGTAAGTGAAGGAAGGGAGTGCAGTGAATTACTAGCAAATTAGCTGAATTTCGGTACAGGTTTTGATTTAATATAACAAGAAAAACCAACATAAAAGAATTTATGTTGCAATCACCTGCACTTTGGAATAATTATGAGAGAGATTCGACAGAATGTTTTGGAATTTATTATGGGAGGGTGCAATAATTTGATGCAAAAATGTAGATACCAGCCATTTACAATTAAGTTCATCGATAACAAAAGTTCGTACGAATCTGAAAAAATATTTTCTTCTTTCAGCTTAAGACAATAACTGAGGTGAAAAGGCTGAGTTCTTTTTTTATCGATAGATATCATTGAAGCTGGGAAGCTTGGACCACATACCCTACTTTCAAGTATCATAAGGTGGTCATTGGAACTTTAAAGAATTCCTTCAATTTTATTATGACTCAGGTGCCTAATGCTCCGAATCACAACCATAAAGTCGATGCATCAATATATTAGTTCTGTATAATATATTCATGTATCACGATTTGACCTTGGAAACATAAACTTATTTAAATCAAAAAAATAATTTCATAGATTTGAAATTTACTCTAAAAATCTTTCAAACTCACTCGTTTACATTATGATAAAATGCAATTAAGCATAAATTACATTTTATTATCAGAACCATATTCCACTCACACGGTATGCCTACTGACCTACATACAGGGTCTTCTTCCTCTTCATATAACGCTTTAATTCCTCCAATCCTATTGCATTCTTGCCGCATCAAAATTAATATTTTAAAACGACAACAACAGTCATATAAAATTTCAATATGTTGTAGGAAATCGTACTTTTATGCATTTTCAATGTCTTGAGAAAATAATAGAAAATGCTGAAGAACGATATTCTTCGTGGATACACTGGGGGCAACAAATCCTAACCTCGGGAGTAATTTATTTTCACACACCGAACAATCATCTTTTCGAGTGTTACCATAATTCAATTCCATTTATTTTATTATTTTTCTTTTATTAATAAAAAGTATAAAAAATTAATAGAAAATACCAACACTGTAAAATATTTATACGAAAGAAAATAACAAAATTATAAAATGTTGTAATACAGATAAAAAATAAAAAAGGTAACTCGAAATACGCCGTGAAGTGTGTTTTTTTGATACCCCAGATGAAATCATAGGGTATACAAAGTTTGCCATTCCGTTTGTAATGCACAGAAATAATGCTGGTAAAGCAGAATGTATTATAAACCCACGCATTATCTTAAAATGTATTTTGATTTTTGAATGTCCATCTGTTCGTCTGTTTATCCGTCTGTCCGTCCGGATGATAATTCGAGAATGCATTCACTTAGAGTACTGAAGTTTTACGCACACACTGCTATATAAAAAAAAACGAAATTAATTTAACTCCTTCATAGAGTTGCCATACAAAATGTCGTTTTTCACAATATATAAGAATACTGTCTAAGAACGTGTCGCATGAAAAATGCAAATTTTATACGTATACGGCGTTTTCATAAATATTGCAAATAAAAGTTCAAACATAAACAAAATCGGGCAACCCTTTTTTGGTGTTGCCATACAAAACTTTGGGCTTTTACTATACATGTGGATACTGCCTGAGAACGCGTCGACGTAGATAGCTGAAATTGTGTACACAGCGTTTCCAGAAAAATAATAAATAAAATTTCAAAAATGAGTTAAACTGTTTTTAACGTCTATGCTCATCTGGGGTATAATATGATTGGTCTTTTAGACTAATTGGAATTTTCTCTCTTGTTTTATATATCGTTTTGTGAAACTGTCAATCGCTTCTTCCTGGTTGCGCCATGAAGCACGAGGGATTGGTATGACACAACAATTTTAGAGAGCATCGATTTTGCTTGTACGGGATCCCTCCTATTACACGGTATTCTGTAACAAGGTTACACTCTAACACGAATAGACAATTGCGGCAACAAGGTAGTTCTACAACACGATAACGTGATTTTTGTTTAGCATTTATTATGTATTTAGAAAATTACATTACGCACTATGAACCCACAAAATGTAGCAATATTTTTTTTTATATTGTTGCAATAAAGATTAACTTAACTTTTTTGGGTATGTGTTTAAGAACGATTTTTTTTTTATTTAGTCTAACTTTTAAATAATTAAATTTTAGTCCCAAATGATGTATGTACTTGTATAATAAAAATTAAAAAAAAAAACGTTTATGAGGAAATTCATATTTTAGAAGTGAAAATGCAAATTTTCCATCATCTTTCAAAAGCGAAAAAAGCATCACACATTGCAAAAACACTAAATTTAACAGAGGCAACAGTCCGAACTATTAAGAAAAGTGAAAAAGAAATTAGAAGTTCTGTTGCTGCAGGCTCTACGATATCCGCAAAATATGCAGCTCGTCCACATGCACCAATCATTGAGAAAATGTAAAAAGCATTCAGCATTTGGATTGATGATAGTAGAAAAAAAGAAGATTCCATTGAACGGTAAAATAATTAAACAAACAACTGTGAAAACTTATAAATACCTTAAAGAAAATGGAGAATTTTCTGACAACCCATATTGAAAGTAAGGGTTGGTTTAAGAAATTCAAATAACATTAATCAATGCATAACAATTACAAGGTGAAGCTCTGCTAATAATGGAAACTGATAGTTATATCTAGAAAAAATACAAAAAATTATCCAATAAAAAGGATCAAGTTCTTATTGCCGATGAAACTGGGCTTTCCCTGGAAAAAATGCTCAATAGAATCTTTATATCGAAAAATATATCAAAAGATCATGCTACATTACTTTTGTACAGCAATGGGTCGGGAGATTTTATGACAAAACCCATAAGTAATCTTTTACATATCTTTAAATCCCCGTGCAATTTTCTATTAACCACTATATGGATATAATATATATATCCTTATCGTTGAAAAAACTGAAAATATCAACATCAAAGCGGTATTGGAAAAATGTTTGGACAGCGGCAGTTAGAATAGAAAATGTGGCCGAATCGACAGAAAATAAAATTGCCGGCATATTAGAACTTGCTAGATCGATCGGAGGAGAAGGATTTGTGGATATTGAGTGGAAAAAAACAGCTCTTTATGCAAACGAAAAATCTTTGAAAAAAGAAATTTCATTGCAAAAAAAGGGCGTTTCATATAAGCAGGAACCGTATAATCGTCGGTGCGGCTTGGTTCCTACCTGCCGTATACGCCCCAGAGCAAAGATTTTTCGTTTGCATAAAGAGTTTTTTTCCACTCAATTTTCGAGTTGCAGACTTAGCAGCAAACTGACGTTCAAGATCTGTTTGTTGAAGAAGAAATTGGCGAAGCAGATCTGGTGGAAATGACACCAAAGTAAATGGAGTCGATTCTAAGGATAATAATTCTGATGAAGGTTGTGAAATTAATAATTTTACACTAAACAAACACAGGAAGGCCTAAGCATAGCAAAAGACCTAGAATTGTTTTCCTTGAGTGCAGACCCTTCGTCTGAAAGTAACATAAAACTCAGAAGGGAGCTGTAAAATTGTTTATCACCATATCATGCGATGTACAACGACCTTAATTATGGGAAAGCATATAAAACAAGCTTACAGATTTTTTTTTTAAAGGGCAGGTGCCACAAAAATCAAGAAGAACTTGTAGATAATATTGTTCAACCAAACAAACGTTCTCGTTTAATTGTACTGAGCACCGATCATGAGAAAAAGTATTAAATGAAGCTTACATTAAATTAAATGATATGTACCTATATTTTTGTTTTGTTTCCTAATTAAAATGAAGTAACTTATATGGAATTTAAGAATTAAGTTTCTTATACGGAATTAAAAAAAAACACAACCCACTGCCGACTGACTTATATTTCATATAGGGAAAGAATGGCATAACTTTTGTAGTTTTCTCTTTTGCGCTATGGCAGAGTTGGAGCTACCAACACAAAATATCGCTACTGAACGTTTTCTTATGCCATTTGATGTTTTTATATTGGCTGCATATGCAATCACGGCAGAAAGAATAAGGTACAGATAATGTTTACCATACCCCGTCTCGCTTGCCAATACGCAGGATTCAGGTAAAAATAACCTTTTGAAAATTAAAGTCGGAATGATTTTAATTTCTTATAAGCGATTAAAACATCACTTGGACACAAGAAAATATATTTTTTTAAAAGACAAGTACCGAACTACTGTCAGTTTCTGGCCTAAAGGCGAAGATCTAAAATTCCATAAAGAAATTTTTGAGAGAATAGCTACTCTGTGTAAGTAAATAAATCTATATATATCGACTAGCAACTTATTGGCATCTGAGTTCACTGTGTATAGACAGCAGGCAGTTTCAAGGTTCATTGCTTTTCTGATGAGATCGCCCTGTTACTGCTGATCGAAACACTTACGCACAGTACCTAAACTCTAAAAATTTCTTTATGGAATTTTTTTATCTTCGGCTTTAGGCCAGAAACTGACAGTACTTCGGTACTTCTCATTTAATTTTTTCTGCTCATATGCGGTATGTTGAGAATTGCCTGTAGACTCTTATACTGTACTGGTCTCGAAAGAGTAAAAAACTCATTACCACTTTCCACTTATATTTTTTTAATTTAATTTGATTTTCGGGTGTAAAATTTCATCTGATTGATTGAGTTTTATATTTTTTTTAATGTAGCAAACATTTTAAATGGTGGTCAAACCCAGATATACAGAAAGACAAAATGTGTACCATATGAAAGAGCAAATCGCTCAGTCTATTGTTGTAAGTGAGCGGTACTGACTTCAAGTCTCATAAAACATGGTTTCGCACAACACGGGACTTTCTACGAACGTATCTACCGTATTATAGGAGGGTTACACTATACCTCTTCTTTTCAATTTAGATTTGCTTTTTATTCAGATAATTAATTATAATGGATTAATTGGTATGTTCGCTGTGGTAAATTATATTTAACCACGAGTGGTTTGTTAACATCATCTGTTTTAATATAAATTTTCATCCGATCCTACCTTTCCAAAAGCAAACTTTTGCATAAAAGACTCAAGAGGAGACTTACCATCTGTGGGTTTTTTTTCGTCTCTTTTTGTTTGCATGAAAATCCGGAAGGTGGGTCTAGCTATGCCGTTGTTTACGTCAATTTTCAATTCAAAATGTCTCTCTTGTGAAAATGGGATGAGTAAGATGACTTCATACGACTTAATACCTCATGTATCATCTAAATAGATTTGTGTTGCCGGCACCGGGTGCAAGATAAACAATTTCTATCTATTATAAATTCATTTTCGCGAAAACGCCTACTGAGCATCAACATAAGTACAAGAAGTTTTTAATGAGTGCAAATTGAGCAACCTTTGTGTTAATGCCTGAGACTTTATTCTCTCTGCCTTTGTTCATTTCCAAAATTAAGTCATTCTTAAGTTGTTTGGTATGCTTTTAAAAGAACAATTAAAATAATTATCCTCAATTTTTCTTTGTTTGGAGTTAATATCACACTGCTGATAAAACAAGCAAATAAAAAGTTTTTCCTTCTTTTCATATCACAATTTCTTAGATGACACCAAAAACTCATCGGAGAATTCATATACCTCAGCTGTTTGCTCTAATGAATTTTTCCATCAATAAAAAATATATTTCTTGCCATTAGATAAAAGCTAACATCTTCAATCATTTCGGAAGATAATGAATTATCAGAAGTACACAAAAAGCCTTGATCTCATCTGAATCAAATCCCAGCTAATAGCAATATGTGAAGACAAATGATAATCTTCCTTCTACATCAAGAGACCTAGAAGAGCCTCATTAATATGTGCGAGAATATAAGACTCGTTAACAACCAAAGACGCAATGGGAAGCTTTTGTTTGGTTTAAAAATGCAAGTCAGCGAGATTAGAAAAAAATAACGACCATAAACGCCACACTTTCGTGTATCCGCCACAAGATTCTAAGAGCTGCTCATCCAATCCTTTGCGAAACTACTATCGAAACGAATCAACCTTCTTTCATCACTCTCTCAATTGCTGAAAAGACAAATTGTGGGAAAAATTTCGGCTAATGTAGCATCTGGTGGCTGGGTAATGACAATTGTCAAACATGGCTGATGCTTCCAAACACGGTGGTCGGGGAAAAGATAAATGAGTGAAACTTGCTGGATTTCACTAGTATCAGTCGCCTTTGTGTGGAGATAAATGGGGAACAAAGAATGCGAAGCGAAATGTATCTACTTACTTTCATACTTGGACATGGCCACAAGAGGATGGTTTTGTTAAAGTCCTTTGATAGTCCCTGGCTCAGATGACAATAGCCGGCAGCATCCTTCAGTGTACTACCTTTGGTGTCGAAAGCTTTTACCACAGTTGTATATTTCGATCCTTCCAGCTGTTTAAGGAATCCACTTAATCCTGAAATGAGATGTTTCGTTTATTGAATGAATCGAAAATGTAGGCGCCTGCATTAATAGGGTACTTATCAACAGAGGAAAATGGTTGGGATCGATGGAAAATGTAATAGAATTAAAAGCGCGAGATTGTACGTAAGTAGTACATTAAGAGCATAAGCAAGAAAAATCAATTCAAGCGTTAATCAATAAGGAAAAATTTATTGATTTACTCTAAAACGGTTTATCGAATACATAAATGCACCTTTCCCTTAGCTAGGGTGTGAGGGTGTGAAGATTTCGTGATAGGGTAACTTGCGTGCATCAATGATGTGTAGAATAAGCTGTACATACTTGGTGATGGCATGCTCTTGGAAGTTTGGATAGGAAGGGTTGTGGTCATGCAATACTAAGCCATAATAATCTAAAAGAATGTATAGCAACGTACCTCAGCTAAAGGTGGGTTTAGTTTAGAATCAAGATTGTGAGCTCTGAACATGCCACTGTAATTCAGTTTAAATGTAGTTAGTCTTCCTGTGCCAATTTTCCTCAGGTGCTAATTTTAGAAAAATCCACTAGTGGAGAGAGACTATTAATTGGTAGCTGCAATTCATAGCCACTATGAAAACGATATTTGATCAATAATCGTATTCCACAGCCCCTTGGCTATTTATTCGTGGATATTTTTTACTATATAGCTACTCCGGAAATTTGGAGCTTTAAAGAGGGTTTGAAATCGATTTTGAAGGTTCTTATAAATATTTTGTAATTTTGTATTGATTATCATGATTTTTAAAAAATTACAAAAATTTAAATTTATAATGAAGGCTACAACTAAATAATCCCAGGAAAAATTCTGAAGAGATTCAAAATTCTTTTAAAATCCATCTCAAATATTTTTCTCTTTCATCCAAAATTCAATATTTGTGCTGGAGTTCTTCTCTGTAAATATGTCAAAATATACGGGAAGGAAAAAGGGTTGCCACGAAAGCTTAGGATATTCATGGCCGTCTTTAGTCAAAGGGGGGGCCCAGGGATCTTTATGATATAGAGACCGCCTAACCGAAATTATTTTCTAAGATACTTTCCTTTAGGAACAGCAGTAATAAAGTAAAGTATGTTGAAACCTATCGCGCACTGGAGACACGTAACTGATTTGTTACCAATTTCAATAACATTTGACTCTAATGTAAATGCGCGTATAGAGGACGTGACAGCAAGGTGACTTTTTCTTTCCTGTGCCTAGCTAGCAAGTTTTGGGTGACAAAACTACCACCGCGGCTTCACGTTTATATAAATGAATGTTCACGCACGTAATTAATTATGAAGTATTAATACAACTAGTACAATAAGTAACAGATAGGCTACTTTTTTCCCATAGCTGGTAGCGGGGGGGGGGGGGGGGGGGGAATAGGCTCATAAAATCCTTTTGATTTTCCTTCAGCCATTTGAGCTCCGAGTATAGGGTGTGGGTGCTCAAACTTCTTAGAAAAAATTCACCTATCCGATGGCGTACCAGATTTTTCAAAATATACTAGATTGAACTTTGACACCCCGCAGGGGCGCAGTGTATTTTCTAATTTTTTGAAAAAAACTTGAGCATATGTGGGACGTTCAGTTCTTTCGACGTGCGTACTTAGGTTTTTAGTACCACACTGTTTTCTATTCGAAGTGTAGTACTAGATCACCAAATTTGCAATGGACATAACTCGGTAGGATTAAGTGCAATCGCGAAGCGGTTTTTTTTATCCACTTTGTCTTACTAATTACTATAATTCATGGAAAAAATTTATTTTATACGGTGGGGGGGGGGGTACATTTAGGATGGGGTGCAAAACCACCTGATTTTTCCTACATCTTTATTTTTGTCAAATTAGAATCTTTCTATATGAAACATGAACTGCTAATACAACTTTTGAAATACTAGTAGCTGATATAAATTTTTATGGACTTTTATGAAAGGGGGAGGTGCCAAAGTGATTAGGTACCGAAAATTTGATATGCTCAGAACGGCCGTAATTAACAACAGATTTCAATGAAGTTTTATCACGTAATACATAATTTTGGGCTTTTCTAGATTTTCGAATTTCAAAAATTCTTAGTACTAAACTTGTGATTTTTCGAAAAAATCGGAGTTTTTTCAACGCCAGATTATACTATTAGTTATTTTTCAATTCCAACATAATAGACCGTTAAAACTTACCTAAGAGAACGAGTTTTAATTATCGAAAAAAAAAATTTGAGATTTCGAAATTCCTACCAGCGCAGCAAGAACATTTATTTTGGGGTGGTAAAATTGGTTTTTTTCTAAATTTTCCTGAAAAATTTCCCCTCCACCAACTCCAATTTTGCACACTTTCTATATAGTGCATCTTTTCCGGAGAGGGGGAATTTTTTTCAGGGGAAGGGGGTGAATTTTGAAGGAGTACTCTGATAGCGATTCGAAGATAAAATTAAGGGGAGAAATATCCATAAAAATATTTATAAAACTTAAAGGCCGCTACACATGCTCAAGCAAATCATACGGATGGGCCATGAATGGTCCAGTCATATGATTTGCATGAGCGTGTGTAGCGCAAATCGGAGCTTGATTTGAGACTGAAGTTTGCCATGAATGAAATCTGACGAAACTATTGTGTACAAGCAAACCTGACGACTTTGCTATGGGAATTAATTAAAGTTTGAACAAAATTCGTTGCGAGTGGAGGTAAAAGTTAAAATCTGATTTTGTCTAGTTCAATTCCATAGCAAAGTCATAAGTTTTGCTTGTACGCAATAGTTTTGGCCGACTTCACTCATGCTCACTCAACTTAAGTTCCATTATACTACACACGTTGATGCATAGCAAGCGACTGGGCCATGAGCAAGTCGAAAGATTTGATTGAGTGTATGTAGTGGCCTTTAGGGTTACAGCAAGTCTCTTTTCGAGTTGAATTGATGATCGCGGTATAAACCAACACATCTTTCAACACTCTTACAGAAATATCAAAGGAATTTTTCAGGATAGGATTGTAGTTGAATCAACATTAAATTAAATTTTCCTTTAAGCAGACTTTCGCTCAAAATTGGAAGGACACAAAAGCGTTTCTTTTGTTGATACTTTATATATCCTTATGACAAATACACATCTCACAGCTGCCTACAGTTACTCACTGTGTGCGTAATAAATTAGCCCGCGGCGACAATGACCAACAAGTTCATGACAAAAGGTCTCCAGTGCTCGTTAGGACTAACATGAACTAACAGTATAAAAAAATTTCGCTGATAACATTCAATTTGGTTACTGAAAGTATACCATGAAAAAATGCCGGAAATTTCAAAAATACTGGGGCTATGAACACAGTCACTATACGTTACTTTATATGAAAATTTGTTGCCCTGTATAGAAGTTCAAATAAATCCCACGATCTACTTTGAGTAGCAAAAGTCTAACAGCCAAACTATCCCGTAATACTTGGGATTTCTTACTCGTTGAAGAATTGGTCATCGGTCTGTCGGAAGGGCTAGGAGGCCCCATGGATCGTGGGCCCTGGGCCCATGAGTACTGAGGATATTTCCTGCTAGGTGTCGCAATAACTTTTTGTAATTTATTCAAACCAATATGATTGATGACGGAACTTCATCTTTGGTCATTGCAGAACGACGTTTCGATGAATTCTTGTGTGGGAGTATTTCGCTTTAAGATGAGCCACGAGAATGACGTCCTGCCTCTGTTTTCGTTCCATTAAAGCTTAATAGAATATAATGCTTGAGCACAAACAAACCCGTGCACGTACAGAGATATTGAGTCATATCTGGTCATATATATGACCCGAACAAAAAAAAACAGTGCTGCGTAAACATCAGGCTGTCAGAAAAATTTGATGGAGACCGCACCATACTATGGCCAAAAAAATGCTAGAGTTGAATGGAGACAACATTTTTCAAGAAGTTCAACCAGGGTCGGATGTGCAGATAAAAGAATTGTTCGACATTTTGAATGGTGACCAATCTTGGATTTACTTCTATAAGTCAGGAAGTAAGTAACAAGCGTAGCAGTGGATCTTCCTAGAATAGGAGATAAACCAACCAAAGTGAATCACGCATGAAGAATTGGTAAGAAAATGGTTTGCATTATTCTTCGAACATATTGATCGTTTGACCAAAATTCCACTGGATGATCGTCTTGCTGGAATGCTTGACAGCTGTTTTGAATGAAAAATTATAAAGATAGCAAATTACTTTCCATACCGACAATGCATCATCATACAATGCATCTTGGATGATCGTGTTACTGAGCATTTCAAGAGAGGTAATAATGACCCATCCACCCTATAGTGCGTAGTTTGCACCATGCGATTTTTTTTTATTCAATCTCATTATAGGTAATATGCACGGATTTGCATATAATTCTAATGAGAGCTGGACAAAGTCGCAGAGGGTTGTTGAGTTTTAGGGCGTGAAAATTTATATTTATTGACGGTTTCGCTGGTTACAGTTCAGCTGTGCTGACCTTGGGAATTGTCTTGGATTTCTTCAATGTAAATTGCATCAGGATCTCATCTTATACGTAATGCAGACAATTTTAAAACTTCGCTGGTTTCTAGGAGCATACTTAAAAACTTACTTCTATTTATTCAGTTCGACCTTTACCACGTAAGGCCTACTACGGATCCACTTTCTGCTTCTGATGCAATAAATGTGCGCTCAGTCACGTTCTGTTATGAAGGTCTTTATTATAAAAATCCTTCAAATCATATTTGCAGTCATATTTCGCCAATGACATACTGTTTACTAAAGTATCCTTTGAACGAAATCCAAAGAGAATAACTTCTGCAGTAAACCTGATCCTTTCACTCTTGCTTGAGTTCAAACTTCATTGTATAGCTTTGTGTAGCTAATCCGAACGCTATGATCCTTCTGCCTGTGTACAAATTATTTTCGATAAACTGCAGCTGTATTAAAAATTACATCTTAAACCAATACATGACTTGTGTACACAAATACCATAAGGTTCCTGGAGGATACAGTGAGTTAATTGAGGAGGAAAGCTGGCTCTCTGCAATGCCTTTATGATCTGATGCTAAAATAGTAGTTCATAGCGATAAAAAAGGGCGATAGGAATATTTACAATAAATTATCGAAGGAATTTCTCAATAAACTTTTGATAATATTTTACGATGATTGATTAAACCCATCTTAACTAAGCAATCATTTGAAATACGGACCATATACCACAAAATAACAAAGCTTTTGCTTCTGTAAGGCGTCTTGTAAGATTGGGCCTCTTTTTACTGAAAGTTATAAGGGTGTACCTGCCAAATTCGATCTGAAAACTGGATCCGGATTTGGTAATATATATTTGAAACAATGCAATCGGGAATAAATTTTTAACCTATTTTGCTTAGTCTGGATCTGGATAGTTCCGATCTGAATCAGGATAGTAAGGATCCAGATCCGGAGATTTTGGATCCGTATCAGAATAGTTTGATACAGATCCGGATAACTCGAGTACAAATAGTTCGGATCCAGATAGTAGGGTTTGTATTATCCGGATACCTGGATTTGAGGAATCGAATGCCAATTATTCCGTATAAACAAATAGAAAATTACCTGGATAAGCTCTATACCGAATATATGTAAATCTGAACATCTGCATTGTTTCCAGAGTGGTTTTCGCTGAAAATCTCAAAGGTGTAACAAATGTGAAAACTTCGTGTTGGGTGGAAGATGTGGAGATTGATCTTTGCATGATGCAATAGTCGGTTGGCAGGGATACGCTCGAGACAAATAATGAATTGATGCAGCAGGGGCAGATAAGACTATTATGCAAGTAGCTCTTGACAGTATGATTATAAAGCCAGAGTTAAGATTTAATTGTATCCAAGGGAAAATAGATTTTTCAATTTACACCTGGAAAACGGATAATTGTCTACTGTGGATGACACAGAGAGTAATTCCTGTAACTTTAAAAAGCAATTGAAAGGAATCTGTCTTATTTGAAGTATTTTAATGACCTTGAAATATTATTACCTGACTTCCAAAGCCAAGTAAAATTAAATTTTATTCATTCTTTTTTTCTTCTTAATTGAAATAGAATTAATTGCACTACCTTATACAGAATTAACAAACTTGAATTGAACTTACAAACTCCTCCTTACCTCTCTCTCTGAAGGTAAGTCTAAAGCAGAAGTTAGTTCTATTGTTAAGATGAAACCATTTAAAGTTAGACAAATGAAAACTGAAGTGAATTTCTTCGGGCATAATTAAAGAAATCGGAAAAGTTCTAAAGGAAACTCCTTATTCCATTCCACTCTTATATGCGTTTCTATCACGTCTGATTCAAACTAGGACCATAAACATAACAGGACTATACTGAAACAAGGAAAATTAATAATTTACTTACCACCCTGAGTGAGGAAGTCCACCCTTGTGTTGTTTAAGTTAATTTCAAATAACTCTAAGAATCGTTCAAAGCTCCTTTGGACTCTTGTTAAATTTAAGGTTTTCTCCGAAATTACAACACCCACTCGTTGAGATATTTGAGTCTTTATAGTGTTTGATTTTCGTAATCCTTCAAAGTTAGTCAGTTTGTCCTTTACTGCCACACAAAGGAAAAGATTATTCAAGAAAAGAAGCGCTGCCACCAGCAGAAAAACGTTCCAAAACTGGCGGATTGGTGACTTCATTTAGATTCTTGGAAGCACCTTTAATGATCGCACACCGATGATGTTTTTCGTCGTGACTTACTGGACTTATCGGAGGTTATTAATAGGCCATTTCCATGCAAGTTTTTTTCTTAGAATGGCCGGTTGATTGCACAGATGTTTCCGAACCATCGTTAATCCTAAGTCGAAATGTAGGAGTATAAAATTTGGCAGCTCACGATGATTTTTATCAGCCCATACCAAAAGCATTTTGATTTTGGATTATTTTGTCTTCTTACTTTTTATTCTGCACAGTTGTTCATAGCTATACTCTCAGCTCTTTTGTTTTTGTTTCTGTTGTTGTTTTTGGTTCTTGATTTTGGCTTTACGTATTTACTTACACACGTATTTTAAGGACGTCTAACGTTTCTGTAAAAAAAAAGATTAAAGTTGTTAGTAAAATTATTTAGTTTGGTTTAACTGCTAATTAATTATCTTTTTTAAGTTTTTTAAATCTCTCTTGGAGAGATGTCATGAAGCAGATAGATAAATTCATCTGTTTCATAACAAATTTTGTATGTCATTGGACCAAAACTATATCATTGATGCCAAACTTTAAGGTTGAAATTAAATTGTTGAATAAAACACGACTAGTACTATGTTTACTACGAAGAAATGGAGAGTATTTTTACTACTTTTTTCAACAGAAAACTACTCAAATTAAAAACCAACCAAATGCAAATTTTTGTTAAAAACATTTTAAAATAAAAACTCCGATAGTCCATATTTGATGTCTGGTAAGAGTTACAGGGAGAGTTACAGTTGAAATTTCACCATAAAAAATTTGAAAAGACTCATATTCAAAGATTTCAAAATAAATAACATCCAAAGAGACTGCCTTTCCGATACAATAAGAATTGGTGATTTGAGCGATGAATCATGAATCTTTAAGGAGAAGAACAAAAAGAGGGAAACAGGCAGTTTGGTCCCACTAATTAACAATAGTGTAGGGTAGACTGGACAGGTTACGACAGTAGGGTGCATTTGACACTTAAGGTTTCTCCGAAGACGCTTTTCTAAAATTTAAGAAAAATTCATGACAAAACATGCTAGCCTAAGCAAACGTACCCCAAAAGATCTCAGTTTACTTCACCGGTTGTGCAGTGTAGACGAGATTTTTGATATTGTGTAAGTTTTCATAAATTTTCTTCATTTTACTATTTAAAAATTTTCAGTGTTTCTTTCCATTAACATAAACCAAACATATATTATTCTCATCACTCGTTTGTATAGCATTGGCAGGTACAGTGAATTTGCACTATTTGTAATTTACAGGGTGTCTCAGGACGATCCAACTATATCAAACGATTATTAAAATAAGGAACTTATTTTAAATGTTTATTTATAGATACCAAAATGTACACAGTGAACGAAATTTTACTTTTAAAAATAACATTTATTACATTTATCGACACTTCTGGCGGAAAAACAAAAGAACTCATACTCCTTAGAAGAACAGAGCTCAAAAAGAGATCTTCTCAGGTCATTGCCCCTTAAGGTATCACCTAAACAAGCTGGGCTTGGCTAATTTTGGAATTCATCTTGTGGTTTCTCTCCGGATGCTCCCGAAAACTCGGGGCACTTGCTCCGCAACTGCGAACATGCTTATCCTCCACTAACCTATGTGTGGAACCTCAATCCCAGAATGGTTGTAGGTTGTAGACTTTATTAACAGTCTGAACCTAGAAACGGAGTAAATGGAACGGGGACTCATAATAGATCTTTCAGGTCGCAGTGATAGCGAGACTAACGCGTACACACCCCTTCACAAATCTATCGGAGAAGTAATAGAGATTTACGTGTAAGATAATCCTCTAGAGAGCAACCAAGTAACATAGAATTAAACTGGGAAATATGATCGAACCTTCGAAGACCAAAAACGAATCTGACACAGTCTTTAAAGGAAACATGCAACTCACGCAAGCATACAGAATCGCTAACTTAGAATAGATTAAACTTCTATGAGAGAAGTGGGGGTAAAATCAGAGTCTTGCTCAGTTTCATGTTAATGATTGTACTTAGGATTTGAGCTGACAGCCACAGGCTCCGTAAACCGCTGTAGACCTTGCCTACAATAGCTGCAATGTGATCCCAGTACGTCAATCCAGAGATCATCTTTACACCGATATTAGTAATGCTTTCTACAATCGGCAGCGCTTGTCCTGCAAGTAATACTAGGGGGATGGATGTTAATACAGTACTGTGATATAGGACATTGAGATTTTTCAGAGTTTAGCGAAAGTTGGTTGTGTAGTGACCAATTATATGCTCTGTCCAAATCATCATTTATCCGAGCCATAAGCCCAATAGGCCTGCTGTAGTATAACTGAATATCGTCGGCATACATGTGGATGTTAACATCGAGTATGAGATTGGATAAATGGCTTATGAACATACTAAGCAATAAGGGTCCTAGCACAGATTCTTGAGGTACCCCATAGTACAATGATAACATATCAATGCGAAAATCATTTACATACACCTGCTGAAATCTCCTATCAAGAAAGCATCCAATCAATTTAGTTGCTGGGGCTGAGAGCCCAAAAATTGAAGACATTTTATTGAGCAATATTCGATGGCTAACGCTATCAAAGGCCTTTGAAAAATCTAGCATGACAAGGACACAGACCTCATCATTATACACGCTTCTTCTCATATCCGAACTTACCGTCAACAAAGCTGTTTCACAACTATGATTCTGTCGAAAACAGGATTGTCAACGTGATAACCAATAGTTATTTTCCATATACTTATGAATCTGATTACAAATTACCTTTTCAAGAAAACACAAAATGCTAATAGTATAGGCCGCCGATAAGCTCATCATAGTCAATAGAGCGAAAGGCTATAGATAAAGGAAGTCAAATAAAAAAAACGGAAAATATAGTTTTTTTTTACAAATTTAAGCATTTTTTGCAACACTATCTCGCTGCATCTGGAAAACTCAGAATATTGCTTTTCATTACGTCAACACATTTTCTTATTTTTATGTGCAGTGTTATGTTTGAGTAAAATAAAATAAGTAAAAAACGAGTTTTCAAACAAAACTGAGGCCAAGCCGCATGAAAAAGTAGAAAATAAACATTTCTTCACACACAGAGGTGGACTCAGCTTATTTGATTGGGACATTTCTCTTGAATATTCTTTCTCTTCATGAATCAAATCACTTATTACCTTTGATTGATCATACTAAAATATATCGGTGACTGTCAGCGAATAAAATCTAAGTCCACCTCTGTGTGTGAAGAAAAGTTTATTTTCTACTTTTTCATGCGGCTTGGCCTCAGTTTTGTTTGAAAACTCGTTTTTTACTTATTTTATTCTCTGCCTTTTTCACGTTAACTAAATTGTTATTACGTGCTGCATGGAGATATTTTAAAACAATTTTTAAGTCATTTTTGGTGCCGATCCGAAAACAAAAATTTTTCGAGTATAAATCGTTGAAGTAGATACTGCAACGGTTTTCTGAAATTCAAATTATGTTTTAAACAGCGCTTTTTAGCTGTATTCCAACTTGATCCCATATAACATGAATTTCCCGATATTCCATGTTTTCCACAGACTTTTCCTATTACTATGAAATTTTTTTTTAAATTTACATGAATTTTCTTCGATTTTTCATACAAGTTTTCATGATTGTTGAAGAGAAAGTATTGATGCCAGTAGGACGGAAAAAAATGATTCCGCATAGCTTATAAAAGTTTTTTGTCGGAAAATTTTCCGGAAAATTAAGAAAATTCCGGAAATTTTCGGAAAATTTTCCAGAAAAATTGGAAAATTCTGCATTTTTCCTGAAACAGATTTATCACTAATCATATCGATGAAAAGTTTTCCGATGACTTTCCCGCTTTTCCGGGTTTTCCACGGAGTTTTCCATAAAAGCAACTTTATGCAACTCATTTCGCTCTACAACTTTGTCTTTGGTTGCAAAACGCTCAAACGCTTCCTTGGTCTGAAAAATTCCGGAAAAGCGTGTTACATGAATTTTCCTCGATTTTTTCTGCAAGTTTTCACCATTTTCGGAGAGAAAGTAATGATGCCAGTTGATAGGGAACTTGATCTTGCATAATTTAGAAAACTTTTTTACTGGAAAATTTTCCGGAAAAGTTGGAAATTTTTTTCGGAAAAATCGTAAAACTCTGCATTTTTCCTGAAACGGATTTATCACTAATCAAATTTGTACCAACTTTTCAAATAATTTTTCCCGATTTTGCGGGTTTTCCATGGAAATTTCCGGTTCAAATTTTGATAGATTCAATTGTATTCAATTGTCACGCGACGCGAACCTGCGTGCCAAATATCAGCTCGCTGAGATGACGAAAAGTGGGTCTACGAGAGTGTCGAATATAGTAAAAAAGAAATACAAAAATAAATAGACAGACAAATTCATGTACGCGTTAAAGGGAATGGCCTCAAAAATATAAACAATTTTATTAAACAAAGTATTTTCATTTTTATACTCTTAAGTGCACAAATGATTAAAACACAAAATTCCTGCATCAACTCTTTAGTACGGAGGCTTGTTTATATTATGCAGAAAGTTAAAGTCTAAAGTTATGTATTTTTTAATAAGAACTTTTGCAAGTAGTAAAATTGCTTTGTGTCATGGTTTGGAACATAAAGACAGCAATTGCAGGTCCGATTCTCTACAATGTTCCATGTTGGTACTTATGATACCTTCCCAAAATCTAAACTTAAGGAGGATTTACATTATGATGGCATGCATTTTTTTCCAGATATTGGGCCATCACACACGAGAACTCCTGATGCTGTATGCAAAGTGGTTTTCTGGGAAAGGGGCGAGATAAAGAAAAGAAATATCTCTACACATTGGAGAGATATCTCTTTGCTTCTTCTCTTCTCTTCCTCAGAAAACCTGATTGCATACTGCAACAGGAATCCTCATGTGGGATGGCCGATTGTGAGGGAGACAGTGAGATAGTACATCGGAAATTCATTGAAGAGTGACGAGAGAAGCAAATATCTTCTGCATTTTTTGCAGATCTCATTTTGTCAATGTGTGCGTGTCGGAAAAATTTTAAAAGTTCTCATTAAAAGTTCTCAAGCATAGGACGTTTTTATGGGTGCTGAAACTAAAATATTGTTACTGACAACCCTAATCTGTCAATTTTGATGACTGGCAACGCGTTTTATAGGAAAAATTTATTAAATTACCTAACTGTCAAAATGAAAGAAAATAAAAATATGTTTTTAACTTGTGATTAAAGTTTTAAAATATTTATTTATAGAAATGATTGAAGCTATTTCGGAGGTAGTCCTTCGCCCGGAAGCTCATTGGAGTTGATTTGGAATTTATATTGACTGTTTGACAGTTTTCGATTTTCGATATAAAAGCTAGAGGAGTGGATATGTCAGGTATTGCAGTGATTTCTTCGGCACCATTTAAATTTCAATAATCTATCTTCCTCACAATATATGGAAAAATAAATGCCATCATAATGTAAATCTTCCATTTCTACAAAATAATAAAATAGTTTTCATTAAGTAATTTTACGCTCAATAACTCTCAGCTGAGGAACAGCTGCAATGGTGTGTGTGTGTGTAGGCCGGCCGTTGGCTGAAAGGTATACAAATTTGATTACAGTTGGGAAGATAAGAAGGTAAAATTAAGATTATAAGCACTCCATTTTCCTGTATGAATAGTAGTTTAGGGCGCAGGATATATTCAAATAAAACTTCTGTCAGTTTTACATAAGAACACTGTAAACATTTTGGAAAGTTAGGACTAAGTGAGGCCGCTCATATAGTGAGAGGTGAGAGAGGCTGTTTCATGGCTTGGGGAGGTACAACACCATAAGATGAACTATATTAGTCCTTCCTCTTATGGTGTGTGAAGAAGTAGAAAGATCCAAAGTATTTCGCACCCATCCCACTCCACTCCTAATAATGAAACAAAATTATGGCAGAATTTATCAAAATTTCCCGAAAAGAGTTGTTACATTCATGTGCTACACAAATACATATGTCAGACTAATCATTATTTCGCTTGACATGTATAATGAAATTTATAAAAACTTCCTCCCACATATGCGTACCTATATGTATAGGATATTTTGTGAAGAGGTTTAGTAAAGCCTCTCTTATAATTTTGAAATTAATTTCTTCAGCCCGGAGTGACACATTTTATTTGCCGTCGATTATTGCTTGCAGTTCCAACATAATGTTTCGCGGGACCGGCTTAATATTTTTATTAATTAATTAAATACGGGAGTGATGGAGCAGTTATGCGTAGACATATTGTGTGTGTGTTTTCGCAGAAATTTAATTTAAAATAAATAACTAAGTAATTGCGTATATACCTAGTGTGAGGACTCCCACTTATTTTCAGAATATAGGGAATTAAATTTCAAAGGATAAATTAATTAAATTAATGCCGGTTTTTGGGGAAAAGCTTGTGTGCCGTTGTTGTTATTTATTGAACTTTGGAGGTTGGGGTCATGGTGGTAGAAATGCTATGTAGAGGCGTATGGTGTAGCCCCTCTGTAGGAGGGAAAATTTATATTAAAAATATTTTGCGAGTTTCGGTTTTAGTTGAGTAATATGTATAACTAATAAGGAAAGTAATGGTATTGATTCACTTGTTTTTCAATAATTGTATTCGCAGAGTACATATCTCCCGAAGCACCACCACTTGTATCTAGATCCTCACCATTTCTTGTGTTGGAGAAAAATATAATGTTGGATATTGATGTTGCCATAATCGTTGTTGTTAGAGTTCCCTACCTACATATATAAAAAATAAAAAACAGAATTTTTATAAGATCACTCTTGTGTGCTAGTTTTGTCTGTCACAGACATTTTTCTCGAAAACAAAATGACGTAGGAATTTGAAATTTGGCATAATTTTGGTTTTTTATGGCGCGCACATATTTCGATAGTCAAGCATTATATGAAAGAATTATTTTCTCTTTGGAGATGGATTGGAATCCCTAAAAAAAAAAAATTCAAGGATTAGATTTTTTTTTTGAATTGTCAGATATAACCAAAAATGTGCGAAAACACATTTTTTTCCCGGTATTCTAGATTCCTACACCTAAAATTGGATTTTATTGGGTTTTGTAGGTACTGAGTAATGCGAATCTGCGAATGTTGTATATGTCCGTACTTAATTAGTCATTCCACGCGAAATATGTACACGTCGCTTGTCCTTTTTCTACTGCACGTAATACTATTTGAAAAAAAAGTTTAATTAATTTACAAATAAATATTTCCCAGGGTGAACGGATTTTTAACGTCAGTTTGTGTGAGATCTCAAGCGAAAGGGAGGGTGCCGATTGGAAAAGATAACTCAAGTTTATTTTAGTTCAAATATAAATTTTTTTGTTACTATATCTTAACCTAAATATCACAATTCAATTTAATTAAGTTCAACAAAAAATCACAGACACGAGAATTCAAGAATAACTAAACTTAATCCCACTAACACTATTTTAAATTTTGATAAAATTCAAAGAAAGGCAAAAACAAATTAAAATTCAATATTAAAAAAAAATCCAATCTGAAAGTTCCACTTTAAAAGGGTGCCTTTTCGTTGTCTCTTTATCTCTGCAAGAAAAGAAAACAAGAATGATTTAATTCATTGGAATTATACTTCCATAAATTATTACACAAAATAGGATAAGCTGCAGAGTGAGAGCTACGATGTAGCTGAATTATACTTCGGTTGCAACGTGCTATAGCGTGTACGCAGAATTATACTTCTGTTACAGTGAATGCTGAAACGTGTATGCAGAATTAAACTCCTGCTACAATGTGCTGCACCGTGTAAGCAGAATTATACTTCTGTTACAGAGAACGTTGAAACGTGTAAGAAGAATTATACTTATGTTACAGCGAATGTTGAAACGTGTAGGCGGAATAATACTCCTGCTACAACGTGCTGCAGCGTGTATGCAGAATTATACTCTGTTACAGGGAATGTTGAATCGTGTGGACAGAATATTAAATTCTTTGGGAGGTTGGATTTTAGTAGAATTACGCTTCTATATGAAGGATCAAACAAAATTATACTTTTGTTCAAAGCAGGGACCGATAATAATGATTATTTTTCATGTCTTCTATAAAAAAAATCATTTAACAAGGGATACGAAAAACCGGCCGCGAATGTTTTATGTGCACATAATCTGGCACCTACTTTCATTATGCGGTAGAATTCGATAATAAAATTAATAAAAAAAAAACAAATTTTAATAATTGTTTTTGAGTTTTAATTTTGAAATCACTAATAATCATCACATCTTACTTTTACGCCATTCACTCAAGAAAAAAACTGCATCTAAGTTTTTCGTTTTAAAATCATCATGAATCATCAGACCTATTTTTTTCGCTCAAAAATAAAACTCAAAACAGTATTTCAGGTGCAAATTGCGTTGAATATTATTACTAACTTTGGTTTTCGGTACTTCTTGGGTGGTAGAATACACTGATAATTTTCAGTTTTTTTTAATGTTTTTTTTTTTATATTATTACGCCAAGCTCAGGAGATACCCTATGATGCAAAGCACAGCCTAGCAGGCAGGAGATAGGGAAAGGATTAGGGAATATGAGGAGAGTGGCGGAGGTGCCGATGTATGTCGCACTTAAACTTCCGCAGATTGTATGCCGGAGGAAAAACGGATGATGGTAAGCTGTTCCACATTTGCACTGTTCGGGATAAAAAAGCATCACGGAATTTTACTGTACGGCCGAAAGTAATTTGAAGGGTTAAAGGATGTGCGCGGTTTGCAGCGCGAGTATTGCGTGCAGGAATCATTCTACAAGCGATTAGACTTGATATTTCTTCAGAACATTGACCCTGCATATAGCGATAAAGGAGCGAAAGGAATCCAACATTGCGGCGGTGCTCGAGTGAGTCGATATGACAAGTTATTGCCAAATCGCCAATGAGCTTGAAGGCTCTCTTTTGGACAATATCCAATGAAGCTAAGGCTGTGCGAACAGCATGCATATAAGAACG
Source organism: Dioctria linearis (assembly GCA_963930735.1). Classification (NCBI taxonomy): domain Eukaryota; kingdom Metazoa; phylum Arthropoda; class Insecta; order Diptera; family Asilidae; genus Dioctria; species Dioctria linearis. The sequence continues at coordinate 65,352,378 of OZ005741.1, forward strand.
CTTCTTATCACAAATGCGGGAGAACGTAGCAATGTGAAGAGTTGGAATTTTTTTAGAGAGCTCAGAATATGAATTTAGGCATCTAGTTTGAATATGCGCAAAATCGGGTGAGGGGAACCTCCTCTTCCATATTTGAGGGGGGTTGGAAATTTTAGAATCTGTAAATGTGAAGGAATTTTTTTCATAATAGTTTCCTGCAGCCTTCCTTTTCTATTATCTTATTGTTTTTGAATCACTAGAAAAAAAACAAACAATACATGAAAAAAGCTAGAATTGCTATTTGCAATTTTTATGATACCCTAGATGAATGCCCGTACGTAATTTCGTATGGTCACCCCTCTGTGCATGTTTGATTGTTAAAGTGGATTTATATTTCTAAAGTGACTCGTCGGGCATAACCAATTTCGTAGTATTTCATATTCTGAAGAAGTTTTAGAAACGTCTAGGACTGATCCTTGTTATTCATACAGTACACGTAAAAAACATAAATTTTTGTGTGGACACATCAAGAAAGAGTTGCCCGGTGTAGCATATTTTTCAAATTTATTTACTATTTTTATGAAAACGCCGTGTACAAAATTTCAGGCCGCTACGTCTACGGTTTTTCAGCGTGTTTAAAAATATTGTGGAAACACGAAATTTATTTGGCAACTCTACGTAGGAGTCGCCTGATTGGGCCGAACTTAAATCTACAAATTCCTTAAAAGCCGTACACGAAATTTCAGCTATCTGAGTGACCGCGATCTCGAGTTATCGTGAGGATGAACAGACAGACAGACAGATAGACAGAGAGACGGACGGATATGCAGACAAGCAATCAGAGAGACATGCAAAAATCAAAATAGCCTTTAACATTGTGCGTTGGTGTCCAATTCAGTTTACTCTAAAACGGAATGATAACTTTATTATACCCTTTGGGATTTCACCTAGAGAATCAAAAGTGTTCGTTTGTGTAATCCGTTGTCCTCGATCTTACTTTGCTCTATAGGGTATCTAGGACATTTAAATTCTGGTGGCGGCGCTGCGACGGAAGTACGTACCTAGTATATAGACCAAATTGAACGCGTTAGTTATTTTTAAACGCAAGAGCACTACGGACTACAGCAGACTTCAGTTCACTCCCTTGGCAGCTTTATACTGTACCGGGCATTATAGTTTGAAGGAATCATCTAGCAGTTCAGGTAGAATGTAATATAGTTGGCGGCATGCTGTGACATGCTGATTGTGCAATATTTAGAGCGTAAGGAACGTACATTACTGGAGAATGAAACTATGATTTTTGTCCTGTTTCTAGATTCAAGGCTTCGCCGTTTGGTAGGGAAGGAAAAAAAGCAATTGAAAAGCATTGTTAGTAGGATGCTATCTTTAAAAAAGGTATGTAAAGGGTATCACTTCAAGAAACATTAAACGATTTCAATATTTTATTAGTTCCAGGACAAAGGTTTTTCCATTGTAATGTCATTTTTAGATTATAAAACTAATTATATCTGACTTTAGTTCTATTATACCAAAACCGCGATACTTCCTTAATTTGTAACCTTGAATATTTGGGCCCTATCTTAATCTATGTCTTCAGCTTCGCCTATTTATACTAGCTAGCGATGTCACTAGAAAGCTCTATGCAAAGCAAGTATACAAGTTAATTCTTCCTTTTGTCTCCAGAGTTAATCAATACTTAGATAAGGACTTGCTTTGTTTTGTTGCTCATGATAAATATCGAGCAAAGAAAAATAATTATCATAAGTTATAGCGCTACCTACATGTAAACTTTAAAATAGCTACAATTTTAATAAAAAGATGACGGCGAAAACGGAGAGCTGGGTTGGAACAGGCCCCTAACAGTTATAGCATTCAATTTCATTGATTTCCATCTAGTAGCTTTTAACATCTATGTGTTCGTACATACTTTAATAAAACTAGAATTTTACCAACTTGGGCTTCCATGATTGATATCTTCATATTTATATTAGTCATTCCACACGAAAGCCTACCATATCCGATTTGGATGAGAATTTCACAGTTTGTAAAGAATACCAAAATAGCTCACACATATTTTCTTCTCGCTAGGGGATGAGAGATTTCGTGATTTAACGATGAAGCATCATTTTCAACAAATCACCATATCGTTCAGTGCTGCTATTAAAGTATTAAGCTTCATTTGGCACTTGAATCAGAGAAATCGCTTGCTCCATTCTCGAGATATCTTGAAAATGATGCTTCATCGTTAAATCACGAAATTTCTAACCCCCTAGTGAGGGGAAAATATCGGTGAGCTATTTTGGCATTCTCTACGAACTGTGGAAGTTGCATCCAAATCGGACATGGTCGGGTTCCAAGGTGATCGGTTTTGTGCGGAATGGCTGTTATATTCAATAATAACGTGAACACATGTAATATGGATTATATGTATAATTCTTGGTTTATTATATTACTAATGTAATATTTATTCTAGCAACAATTTAATAACGAACTACCATGCTCAACCGGGAATATGGGAGAGAGTTCAGTTTTTATCGACGAATCTTCTGTTCAAAGTTGTACTTCTCTTTTAGTGCAATCAATTATTGAATTAGACGTTCATTCATCCTCAGAAGATGACTTTGACTTTGAGTTGATTGCAGCAAGGAACGAAATCGAATCACACAAAGGAAAGCGAGTTGACATAGATTCGAACCTATTGGACTATTGGGAGGGCAACAAACATAAGACTTCCTCCTTATATAGAATAGCATTGATTTTGCATGGTGTTCAAGACACACAAGTCATCGTAGAAACAAAAATTTTCAGCGCTTAAGTTAATTTCTAGTGACGTGAGATATAACTTGTCAGATGCAAATTTGAGAAAATTGTGTTTCGTTAAATTAAATACAAATTTATAAATAATGCAAAATTTTTGTAAAATGATCGTATTTTATCTATATATTTTTTGTTTGCATTTCTTGAAGATGCAACAGAACATCCGCTAAATAATAGGAATAATATTATTACACAAAACAATGACATAATAGAAAAGGAAGGCTGCAGGAAAATGTTATGAATAGAATTCCTTCACATTTACAGATTTTAAAATTTCTAACCCTTCTCAAATATGGAAGAGGAGATTCCCCTCATCCGATTTTGCGCATATTCAAACTAGATGCCTAAAGTCATATTTTCAGTTTTCTTTAAAAAATTCCAAATCTTTACATTGCTACGTTCCTCCGCAATTTTGATGAGATGCGTTTTTACATGCATAAATCTTAACAAAAGGCTTATAACTTCATTAAAAAAAACAGCTGAATAATATCAGTGTATTCTACTACCCAAGAAGTACCGAAAACCAAAGTTAGTAATAATAGTCAACGCAATTTGCACCTGGAATACTGTTTTGAGTTTTATTTTTGAGCGAAAAAAATAAAACTTAAGTCTGATGATTCTTGATGATGTTAAAACGAAAAACTTAGATGTGAGTTTTATTCTTGAGTGAATGGCGTAAAACTCACAATCAGATGTAATGATTATTAGCATAGATGGCACAAGAACTAGATGTCGCATGCAGTATCAAAAAAGTATACAAAATTTATATGGCTGGGTGGTCCATTCCGGAATGGACCACAACATTTGAACTGACGTGTACGTCGAGTGATTCATATTTTTTTGTATCTGAGGTATTGAGGAGGTCGATCAAACGAATACAAAACTGCTGTTAAAAAAAAACATTTGCTCTCGGCATACTCTAAACCGTGTTGTGGCCCACTCCAGAATGCACTACCCATTTCACAATTTGTATACTCTGCTTTAGTATGCCATGCGACATCTAGTTCTTGTGCCATCTATGGTATTAGTGATTTCAAAGTTAAAACTCAAATTTTAATTTTTTCTGGTTATTGAAAAAGTAAAATTTGGATGATGATGATTAAATCGTAATTTTTACTATTTTGATCGTAATGATTACGGTCCCTGGTTCGAAGGATAGGAACTCAGATTAGGATGCTTTCAGATTGGACTGTGAAAAACGAATAGGTAATTTTTCTGCGGCTTTGTTGCCACCTTTTTATAGTAGCTGTGAAGAGCTATGTCCCTGCTGCATGATGTGTTGCCCTGGAACGCATGATGTCGTTTAGTCCACTTGTGATTGTGGCGACATCAGCTGTCTGACGTAATGTCACTCTAGATTGACATTACACAAGTAAACAATCGGAGGGAAATAGAATTTTGGTAAGTTGATGACATTTTTAGGTTATTTACAAGGTATTAATGTATTTTGATTTAATTTCAGCTTCAATAATACGTAGGACGGCAGTAGGCAGGACTCGAATGATTCTACTTCAATATTTGTTCAGGACGTTGTGTGGAGCTGAGGATATCAGATAAGTTTTTCATATGAAAAAATGGTGCATTGATTCTTTGTGTTGTTTCTTTTATGTATTTTTAGGAAAGTGTTTTCATCGAGGGATGTATTTTATTGGTGGGATTTCAACGAGGGATTTATAAATGTGTATGTGGACTGAACACATTGAGTTTTAATTATTCTTGAGCATCAGTAAAACCACTGCCCCTCGATAAGCGCTTGCCACTTTACTGCACTCGCTTAGTTGGTATCCAGTTTAATTAATTATCCACTTATCCTATTTTTTTTTCTTTTTTTTTTTACAGAACACTGATTGATTGCGAGTGTCAGACTAGCTTTTGGCCTTTTTTTTTATACATGTAAATTTTTGATATTGCCAGAGATGGATTGAAGCAACCTGTTTCATCAACTTTTCATACGTGCTATTTATGAAAATTTAATATTATTAATATTTTTGTCAGACTGCCAAATAGGTATGTTCATAAAACTGATCGGGTCCGACCTAGGATAGAAATACATGAATTATTTGCAGAAGAATACATATACGTATATTTTTGAAGAAGATTGGCAAATCCAACAGCGAACTGTGTCGATTGTGCGAAGTGGATGATGAAACCTCAAATCATATTGTACTTTTAGTATTAAGGTTGCAAGAATTTAAGAAAGTTAAGCAGGGTTTGCTAGTGAGCCCCAAAGGCAATAATCGGGCTCATAAATTGGCTAGACTTAGTCTTACCACTCTAGGAGGGGGGCATAGTAGATCAGCTGATGTCGCGGTGTCTGTAGAGTCCTAGTGACCTTGTCACCCCCTACTCTTAACTTAATCCAACCGTATATGTAGTGTGTACATACTTAATTGAGTGGTAAAATCCTTAGAGAGAGATATTGCATTGTCATTATAATCTGAATCATTCTTTACTCTCAAGATTTATTAATAATATCTGAGCATGCGCCGCAAACTTATCCTTCAATTGAAGATTTTCCGACACTATATATTTACCACAGAGTAATCGAAAATATTATATGAATATGTCCTGAAGTACTCAGCTGGTAACTATGGCTTTTCTACTAAGAATGCAAAAGTTTAATTTCTCAACGAGCTATAAAGAGCACAACTAAAATTTCTTGACTCCATGAGAAATGAAACAAATGGCTCAGAGTGGCGCAGTTAAATTTATTTATGAAAAGACTTTAGATTCTCTCTTTGAGGTCACTTCAAGTTATAAGATTGGTCCATGCTTTAAACTTACACTTCTTTGAGAATCATACCAGAACTCACAGATTGAAGCAAGTATCGATTTAAAGCTGATGAAAGCTGCAATGTACATAGACAAGACCAGAGTAATCATAATTCAAACAGTGAATAGAGTGATTGCTCTAAGGGGTGAAAAGCAGGTTAGGATTATGATTATGAAACTGACACGCTGGTATCACTTGCTACAGCTGTGAATATTATAAGAAAAATAGTATTCGTCAAATTGCTTTAAAAACTACTGATAGCCATACTAATTACAAGATGATTCGGAATAGAGTTAATACCAAAACCCGGTCTGCAAAAAAGCGTTTCAATGCAGTCAAGTCTTCTTCCAATCTAACATCGAAAAAATTATGGGCTAATCTTAAGAGATCGGGTATTTTTGGCACAGGTGAGCCGCAATGTGATCTAAAACCTGACTAATTAAACTCTCATTTGCATCAGTGAATTTTGCTATTGTATTTAGAACCAATTCACGCTTCTCATCTGGCTTTGACCACAAGTTATCTGATAATCTGCCCTTTAGTCTCTGATGCGTTGATGACTTTGAGCATATTAGTGCAATAAACTCTATTAAATTGGGATCTACTACAACTGATGGGATTTCCCCACAGTTTATTAAGATTTGGTTGCTTTAGATTTCCAAAGCCACTCTTATATGTTTTTAATAGTTGTCTCACGTTTTCATAATTTCCATCGCAGTGGATGGAGGAAGTGCGGTTTAGCCAGTGCCGAAAGTGAATAAAGCGAAAGACTCTAGCGACTATCGGCAATTTATTTTTTTGCGTTACTTAGAGAAAGTATTTGAAAAATTTATGTCACGATAAATAACATATTACTTGGATGAATATAGTCTATTGAGTCCTTTTCAGTCAGTTAATCATTTTAATTTTCTCTCGAAGCTGGGATCACAATTCAACTTCCTATCTTCTTTTATATCACTTGTTGATAGCTCCTTATCAGGCCGACATCAATATGTCAAAATAGATAAGACTAAATCTGGTATTTTTAATTTGACTGTGGTGTGCCCCAGGGCTCAATCCATGATCCACTGCTATTGTATATCAATGACTTGTTGAGTATTGTAATGTACACCTATATACTAATTGTGTATAGCTGTATCTTAGTCGACCTATTGACCTGTCTGAAGACTGCATCGATCGTATGAATTCAGACATATAGAGGGTCTCATTATGGTCTAATTTGAACTGTTTGAGTTCGTATCCTCACTAGTCTCAGTGTATTCGTTTTATAGAAAGACACTTCTTGGTGTCCCAATCTCTTTTTGTGAGCGTTTGAAAAAACTTAGGTGCCTTACATGAATACTAAGATGAAATACTGTGATCATATAAGACATATAATTGTTAAAATATATGCTAGCTTTCTGCTAATCTCCTGTCAAAAAACAGCGGAAAGCTTTTGGTTAGATCACTTTTTCTTCCTCATTTCATTAATGGTAGAGTTTTATTCCCTCATTTGGACTCTGTTTGCTCAGGAAAGCTAAATGTGGCGTTCATTGACTATTGTGATGGCCCAACATACGGAAAATTCTTCCAACACGGAATTGTTCTGCAACTGCTGGTTGTTTTGCTGATTAGCCCAACAGCTGGCTGCGATGAGCGCTTAGTGGAGCAATCGACGATTACGATAATAATTTACCTCGCATGGTATTTATTATGTAAGGCGATTGTTTACAACTAAGCAACTCAAGTGCTGCAACCGGTAGAACAAACGGCAAGGTTGTTGTCGTTTGTTTACATCCGCGTTGCGAGTACAAGTTTACTTCCGTATATTGGGATAATAAAAGACCAATGACTGGTCTGGCGAGTGCCGTTAATTGTTCAGTCGTGATTCAACTTTGGTTTTTAGAGTGTCTGGTTACAGTTCGGTTCGGAGTACTTTTAAATTATTAAGATAGGTCAGTTTGTTTGACGTGAAATAATTAGTACATATGTTCAAGAAATTCGAGCGTTGTTTTTCTGAAGTTTTATTGTAATTAATTAATTCGAGTACTCAGGGGGTACGATATTTGGCGCAGCCGGTGAAAAAAATAGGTGTAGCGATTTTTAAAATTAAAGAATATTTTTTGTGGGAGTAATGCTTTTTTAGCTGCTCCATTTTTTTATTTTGTGGGAGTAATGCTCTTTTAGCTGCTCCATTTTTTTTTTATTTTGTGGGAGTAATGCTTTTTAAGCTGCTCCATTTTTTTTTGTATTTTATGGGAGTTAATGCTTTTGAGCTGCTCCATTTATTTTAATTGTGGAAGTTTACACTTTTTTTTAGTTGCTCCATTTACTTTGCAGCCTAAAGTAATTGATTGAGTTTAGGATAATGCTTCCTTCTTTCAGATAAAAAGTGTTAAAGTTAAAATAAAATAACTTTGTAAGGTGCAATATTTTTAAGAAAATTGTAATAGATGTGTGTTAGCTATGTGAGAATTAGCAATTTTTTCAACGTAGCGTTCGGTTTAGGCATTGATGATACGCGCCTCTATTAAATTTATCGCGTTAGTTGTTTTACTAGAGTAGTTTTTATGGAAATAATCTTGGATTCAAGTAGAGTATGGTTTGTTGTATCTGAGTAAGGAAGAATAAAAATTTAAAGAAAGCATGTTTGTGAGCATAATAGCTGATTTCAGAGCAATTAAGTGTGGCAATTATGTTAGATTTTGAATGTTTAGCGTTAGATACGAGTGTGTATTGTTGTTCGGCTAAGAAAGATATGAGTGTTGCGAAAGATCTTTTCTAGAGTAAGTTGTATAAAATTTGCGGTTCCATGTATATGAAATATAGACGTTAGAAGTTAATTCATCTAAAGTGAAATTTTGAAGTAACTATAATTAAGAAAACCAGTAAGAAAACAAGAGGAATCAAAATAGATAGAAAATCACGAACTGTGTACAGGATGGCAGATTCGTACGAGAAGATGATGGACCTGGTTTCTAAATTTGTGTCGATGTTTTCAGAAGAAAGATCACCGAAGTTGGCAAAGGAAGTATTTCGATTCAAATAGATGTAAATTTTAAGCAAAATTTAGATAATTTAAAAAAACACTTGGCAATTTATGTTCCACTTAAAATATATTTGTCATTTTATTAAAAAAACAAACACTTGAAAATTTTGTAAGTAAAACTCTAAATAAATTAGACAAAAATATTTTATTTACTGTAGAAGTAGGCAATAATAAAATCAATTTCTTAGATCTGACGCTTAAAATAGAAAATAACAAATTATGTTAGAATATTTTTAGAAAACCAACATTTTCTGACACTGTAATTCCAACTAAATCTTGTCATCCTTGGAATACAAAAATGGCATCTTTTCACTGTATGATTGACAGACTATTAAAAGTTCCTCTTAGTGTAGCTGATTTTAATAAAGAATTGTCCACCATCTTGACTATTGTAATAAATAACGGATATAAAGAGAGTACAATTATCTGTATTCTAAAGAAAAAATCTTTCAATCAAGTTGTCGATTCCATTTACCCTTCAGTGCGGGGTAATAGTCTAGATGCCATATACAAAAAAATGCCACATATAGAAGGTTTATCTAATAAATTCAAAGCTACTTTAAAAAACGCTAATATAATACCAGCCTTTTCCAATAGTTATACTCTAAAAAATTTGCTATCTAATAACAAGATAAAACCAAAAATTTATACAGTGGAAAAAAGTTGAGTCTATAAGCTTAACTGCAACGATTGCCTAGCTGTTTATATACGGAAGACAAGAAGATCTCTTAAGACAAGATTTTCTGAATACATAAAGTCTAGTAAATCCAATAACCCGAACTCTGGCCTTGCAAAACATCTACGCGATAATAAACATTCAGCTAATTTAAACGACATGGAACTGGTGCATTAATTAAAAGGTGGAAAAATATTAGACAAGTTCGAAATCTATGAAATCAGAAAGCAACAGAAGAATGGTACTTTTCTAGTTAACGACCAAATTGATTTCAGTAACAGAAGCCCTCTGCTAGACCCTGTTATAGTTAAAATTAGCTCTCAGGGAATCTAGCATGCTCAATCACAATTGTTAATTAGTAGTCGTTTAGCCTTGATAATGTTCTGACCGAACGCAACGCGTCGGCTTTAATTTTTTGTTTTTTGTTTTTTTAATAAAATGACAAATATATTTTAAGTGGAACATAAATTGCCAAGTGTTTTTTTAAATTATCCAAATTTTGCTTAAAATTTACATCTATTTACAATATGTTTCACCAAGTGCCCACACAAAACAGCATCAATATGATTATTTCGATTCCTTAGTTGCAGCAAAGACTTGCACGATCGTCTAGAATCAGCAGAGAATAGCATTTTTATTAAATGCATAAAGTACCGCTTATCCGATGACGCTGATTACCTAATAAGTTCACAGGAGCCAAGGGACTTTGCATCTTTGCAACAGTCGATTAAGACAGCCTACATGCCACGGATATCTTTCAGTGACTTACGCACTGAAATGTTAGCATGTAGGCAGAGGCCGGGTGAAGATGTTAGAGAGTTTGCGGATAGGATGGTGGAGCTGCTGGATCAGATTAAGTCTGCGGTATCAGCCAAATACCCCAATAATGATGGAGGTCAGTTAGCCGAACTAGAGGTCGACGCGGAAACTACCTTTAAAGCTGGTGTCGGCAGTCAGGTCATACGGGTATATCTTATTGGAAAGAAGTGCAGTACTTCGAAAAAGATTCGGAAAGGCTCCAAGCTATGGCACCAAGGGCCTGGAAAAAAATACCGGATTACACCACAGAATTACCACAGAAAAGATGGATGAGCGAAAATTTGAGTGATGTGAGGCAGAAGCAACTCCGAAAGCAATTTGAAGTAGTGCAAGGACCAACAATGAACTGGGAATCTCCAAGAAGGACCAGGCAGCAATCCAGAGTTGCTAAATGCTTCAAATGCTGTCAACCTGGGCACTTTGCTAAAGAATGCCAGTGGAGAAAGCAGCCTTCTTACTGCAGTAAATGTCAGGAGTATGGGCAAGAGATATCCAATTGCCAAATTCATCGCGTAAGAGTAGCCAACTGTGCAGCTAGTATACAAAATAAATTCCATCCAGGAAGGGAGGAGCTTTATTGCCAATTCTGCAGAACACGCGACCATTACACGGATATCTGCGTAAGGAAGTATTTAGCAGATAGAGAAACAGAAAAATTGAATTCCAGTAATAAATTTATCATCACAGTCGCATCAGATATAGCTGTAGAAGGTACGTTTAGGCTTTAATTAGATACGGGATCCACATGTAGCTTAATGAAACTCAATAGGATAAAAAGAGATACCTTCATACACACACAACATAAAGTAAGAATTGGAGGGCTATTTGGAAACGTGAAAAGCTCCATAGGTACTTGTGAGGCAAAGTCAGCAGGTTTGCCAATTTAATGTCATTGGTGACACTGACTCCATTCCCGCCAATGGAATCCTTGGAATGGATTTCCTCAGTGACAAAGCTGTGATCGATTGTGTAAATAGGAAATTGTGGATTCAAGGCACCAGCGAAGCAAAGAAAGAATGTTCCGTTGTTAGAAATGTCATAGCTAGTGGTCCAGTGGTATCCAATAATTACAGTCCAAGAAATCAGTTCGAAGCCAAAATAGATGAGGCTTACAGGAACATGGCAGAAAACATCAGACCATATATCAGTAATCTAGACAGCAAATGGAAAGATACAAAATGCAATGTAGAGGTAGCTTTAGGACAGGGAGAGAAATGTTCACCCATATTGGATGAGCCATTCCGGCCACAACTATGGGAGAAGACTTGGACTACAGCTTACGACACTGCCAGACTTCACAATGCAGGAATTAAAGGTTCTAGCACGTAGAGAAAGAGAAAACATGAATATTATGACCACAGCGGAAATGGGCTGGAGGATGGATGTGCATTTGTCAGAGTTGCTAATGCAAGAGCCTAGCCAAAAAGAAAAGCATGAATTCTTCGCATGGACACACGAAACCTCACAAGTTTGACAGACGATATGCATGGCGCTACATTGTAGAAACAATTTCTTTCCACAACTTGGGAATACCCAGGGGATAAAGCAACAGGGTAAGTTAACGATGCCAAAACATAGTTCTCAAATAGGTACCGTAGCTCCGCCGGTCAGAATAAGATTAATAGGACAAATCTTACGCCAAATTTGACCGGGCTGCACAAGGTAGGTAACGGTTATGACCCAGGAATCGGGTTACGTAACCAAAAAGAATTCCAACAAATTCCCTCTAATTTCAGAAGAAATTCGATGAGTTAAGTTTGGTAGTCTGTGCCAGTTTCTCCATCTTTGATTACTCATATCTCTGCACAAAATTATTTAATCTGGTAAACCGATCTACCTTTTTACTTAACTTTGATTTTAAAATTCTTTGCGTAATAATAATTTAATAATTCTTAGATTTCAATATTCTGTTCAAGAAGACTCTTCTTACTTACTCGTGCTATTCGCGCATGGAATCGCTTACCAATAAATATCCAGCGCACTAGTTCGGCGATCAAATTTAAGGCACTCCTCAAGTCCTTTAATGATTGACATATTATACTTAATTGGCTCATTTAATCCGAATCATTTGAGTTAGTTATGCGTTTGGGTCTTTCGAAAGGCTGATCGATTTTATTGCATCTTATCTTACAGGCTGTAAATTTAATGTGTAATTTGCATTTTCTGTCATTCTGAAATTTTCTTTCTGTTATCATTATTAATATCAGGTTCTCTGGTTGAGTAATTTAATATTAACCGCTGTCTATACAGTACTATAAAAGAATTTGTATTGATTGATTCTTGTGTACAATTTATTTGAATAAAACTGAATTGAATTGAATTGAATAATGATGATCATTTACAACGTATTTAACTGGGATAGTGAAAACGTAGTTGCAAGTAGTAATAATAGGAAAAAATATTTTTTTGGCATTGTATATACACTAGGATGAGCAATCAATTGGAATGCCATGTACAGATATGTGTATAATCGAGTTATGAAAACTTTTCTTTTGCACAAACATGAACACTTAATACACAATCTAATTTAAACAAGCGAAGGGTATTGAAAGCTTAGTATTCTCCAAGTGCCTCATGGCATTGAAAACAAGTAAGAAGACAATATAACCTACACGACACTACTACTGTTATATAAACTCAAAAGATAAATCCATAACTGAAAGTGTGCCCTTTAGCTTCTGAGAAAAAAGAAAATATGTCCCTCCAGAGAATAGATATACAGAATAAAAAATGAATGAAAAATAGCTTCGCATTTAAGGACATTACTCATTCGAGGTGAATTTTAATGTCTTATAAAGAATAAATTTTGCATAGCTTCTAGTGGTACTTCTATCTAGCAAAAGAATTGAAGAAAATCTTTTTCGCACGATTTCTTACAACCATAAATTTTACCACTGTTTGTTTTCAATCTTACTCTCCTAAGAGATTTTCCAGCCGGATATCGAATAGAAGAAACCGTGAAATCAATTTAACAATCTTCGTGATAAAAGTAATATGAAATCATTTTGGAATAGAGCTAGCACTCAAGCATATTTCCACTTATCATGTGCGGGCAATAGTAGTATGACGAGAGAAAATTATCATCAAGATCGAGGCAATCAAATGCCATACAAACAAGGAAGCGAGAAAATTTCCATGTCGTTATGGAAAATTGCGGGAAATGTAAATGGCAAATAAAAGCAGCACAATGTAGCTTACCTTATAGAATGCATGTAGAATATATAGAAAATCTCAATAAACACACGTTTATGAATTCCATATGTGTACCAACCTACATACATATCTACCTCTTCCTGAAATTTGTGTCATGTGCTGACTCTCCTGTATTAAGGATTTGGAGTGGAGGAAGAGATTACAATCTTCAATCTGGAGTACTTATCTGAAAGGTTTCGATTTGGGTTCAGTTTAGAGAATTTTTGGAAGTGGGTATACATGCCCTCGTTGTGTAGGCGCGATGTATACATGTTACTAAACCTTAATACATAGGTATATATAAATGTATACGTAATGTGATTAGACCAATGTTATTTGTTACAAATGGGAAATGAAGAAAGTTTTATACAAGTGCTGAGTATCAATATTGAATTACGATATAAATTAGAAATCGTATTTTTATACGAACAAAAAATATTCCCAGGGCATGATATCAATACCAACATTATATTGCTTATTCCTTTCGAGAGAACTCCAGAAGAAGAAAAAAAAATGAAAATGTTTTCTTATGACACTTAAAGGGCATAGCAATTATTAGATACCTTCCTAAAAGAACTGTGACCTGGAGAAAAAAAATTTTCTTTGGATTAATATACGTATTGCCCACAAAACTCAATACCTCCTTAATAGCTGATATTTCATGTAGGTATGTATGTAGCTGTATTTTTTTCAGTAATATTTCTGTATTTAATTACTTTTGCTTACTAGAAGTATGATTTTTTTTCAGTTACATTATATTGAGAAAATGAAAAATGTAAACCATAGACATATAAATTGTGATGTACTGTTTATCGCCCTACGAGCAGACTTGAATCAAAAGTCACCCTAGTGCATCTTAGTCCAGGAGGTTTCAGGCAAAAAATGGGTTCATCTTCGAAAAAGTTCCAACCATGCTGAAAATTGGTATACACTTACCTTTCAGCTCTCCAAATAAGTTACTAATATTAATCCCAAATGCGTTAAAAAATGTGAATACTTTTAAAGCCACGAGATTTGCAATATATAATGCTAGGTTGGCAACACTCTCAAGCTACCGTGGCTTCGGGACCTGTAATTTGGAACATTTCTGAGTAGTTTTAACGCAGAGCTGTCCTGCCACCGCACCCGCAGCACTGATCAGAGCAACATATGGTAATTACATCTTTTGGTTGATATTAACCCAGAGCCCACCGGCCCCACGACCATCGGCCCATTGGGCTAGCGTTCGATCGCCTGTCTTTCCAGCGCGGTTCTGTTTCTAGCTCATATAAAATATGGAACATCTTGTGAATTAATAATAAGTACGCTCGGACACAATCCCCTCCTGCGAATTATTGTATAACTAGATTTACCGGTATTTAATAATAGATGGTTAGCAATATACTACACGTATATACGTTCCTTGGGTTTCCATCTCATTATAATTTTACTTTACCTAATTTATTTTTATAAACTTTATAAACTTTGCACTCGCCTTCATCTTTCATATCTAAATTGTTTTTAATTGTTAAAATAAAGTTTAGAGCCTTTCGTTATTTTGATAGCAACATACGGCGTTTTTGAATTCTCTGTAGCTGTAGTATAAATAAATACAAAGATGTTATGGGCAGAGGACATTTTACGTAGTCTAAAATAAAAAATATACGGATGATATTCAACGATTTTATCTAAAACGAGGCTCTGGCAAAAGTAAAAGATAAACTTATGACGATTATGGGTAAACACTTAAGCGATTTTGGAATTAGGGAATTTGAAATTTGGATTATGGAGCATGCAGCGCCCTCTATACTAAATCTTCCCTTGAACCACGTACAGGAACAACTTCAGTAAAAGCAGCGGGGATTATATTGTGCCAGTTTAAGATATTAGTCTGGGCCGACTGTATCATATCGAACGTTTGAGGCACTGAATCGAAATCTTCAAGACAGCAATAAGAATAGTTGAAATGGTCCTGGAAAACTACGGGCATAGCAGAGAAGATTGAAACCCACGCTGAGAATCTGACCTGACGAGACGGCTACCACTTTTTGCCGAGTTGAAGATGATTCTCCGGTTGCTAAGAATTGACTTCATATTTATCCATTGATCACAATTTATAACTCTAAAATAATTCTGTCAAATCCTCCTTCGATATCCAAGAAGTATTTCATTTTCCTCCAACGCATTTTCTAGTTCTAAAATTTGACTATGAAAGACAGTTCTGGTATATTTTCTAGTTTGGTAAGCATCTTGATGTGGATGTAGAGGCCACTTCTGGATTGCTCTCCTCATGATGTCATTGTCTAATACTTCCTAACACCTCATTTAAGAGGACGAAAAGTGTTTAACTGGGTAATAGAAGGGTTGAATTGATAGCCGTCCTCCGCCGTTGCTATATGTATATAAATGATATCTTCTCATTTCTCCACATACTTTGATGCGAGTATAGCTGACTCTAACAGTTTTGATTAAACTCCGCAGTAATTATTGTAGCTCTTGTTCAAGTACGGCTGAAAATATGCCAATTATCCAGATGAGAGATTTGAATGGCTTGAAGGTGGTAATTGCCCATTTAATCTTCCTCGGAATACAGATCCAGTAAGAAGGTCTTAGCTCAATCCTTAATACTTCAAAATCCTCATCATTTTTTTCATTGAACTTGGATGGAATAGACGCATATAGACTGATCGAAAATTAACTCAAATTTTATAAGCGTGAAATCGCAAGTTAAATAACGAAAAATGTTTTTACTTGTTTCTAATGAAACTGCTGTGTATATTTTACTAGTGAAGTGTGTGGAGCGCATTGATATCACGTTCAAATTTCGAATTTAAATTGTATAAAAAATCGATGGTACGGTGCCTAGCGGTGTTTTGAAATTGAAATAATTGAGGTGGATTTTTTTTTATTTTTTGTATTTACTGAGTGGATTATGACTTGAGAATTCTCACAATGAGTTTGAAATGTGCAAATTGTGGACAAAACTTATAATCGAAATGATTTAAAAATATGCAACGGTTCATTTCATGCCAAATGCTGTGGTGTTACGAAATATGACATGTGGCGTTCAAACACTAGGTGAGTGCTGAGTTGTTCTATTTGTTTACCTTATTCTCTATTATGTAAGTTATCAGATCGATGAAGATGATATTGATCCTAACGAAGGTAGTTCGAGTGTCGAATATTTTTTGTTTTACTAAGCTTGAGTTACATAAATGTAAAAATATTTTGCTACTTTTTCCTACTTTATTTGATAAGCAATCATTTATGTAGCTAGTCATATTAATGTTTTTTTTAGTCTATCTATACATATCTCGATTATGTATTGTTTTATTTTAGGAACGAGTTCGAATACATGTTCATCACGAGAACTCCTTGATATCATGAAACGTCCTGGAGCAAGTGGTTTAGTTAACCAATACAATTTCATAGTAGAAGAGCTAAAGAAGCGGACAAATTATGACGAGAGTAATGTGATTCACTTAAAGCGGAAGCTTTCTCATTTTAAGTCGAAGTTTAAGTGTCGATGAGTGAAAGCTTGCAGAATCGATGACAAATTTATGAAATTAAAAAGAACTGGCTTGATATATCATTTTCATTCCCTCGCTTTATAGAAAGGGTATCGGAAAACAAACGCGGTAGACAACATATTTCATTTGAATTGCGTTCCGAGCAAACAAAAAGATTAAACAAGAGCAAATTGCGACCTGTTTGCTCTTCTGCATCTTCATTAACTTACGTGACCTGTATGACTTTAAGAGCGAACGGAAAGTCCAGACCTCGAAACTTTTGAAAGATATATCTACAACAATTCCAAAGAGAGCCAGCAAGTATCGAAATGCTTAGAAAAATCTCTAGAATTACAACAACAACTTTTGTAAGGATGCTCTAGCTGTTCTAAATAAACGCTAAATTATCTTGCGAGCAATTCGATATCATAAGGAGAAGTGCTCCAGATAAGTTCCCTTCTTATAAGGCCGTGCAAGCAGTGAAGAAATTGTTCTAATCATTATGAAACTGGCGCCTGTTTTAAATTTCAGGCTCTTCGAGATCATACAACAAACCGCTTATGCCTAACATTAGAACCCGAAATTGATTCTCTTAAAATGAGGAATTGAATCGGTTGTGTCTGATATCAAAGTGGGGTTTTGATGGCTCTTCAGAACACAGTTGCTGTTCAATCTTGTATTAATTAAGATTAATATTCAATTTGTAATTTAAGATTTGTTCAATATAAAGTCATGTTTAATTTCTATCAATTAAAATCTATATTCAACATTGTGATTTTACATAATGATTTGCTCAGGTTATTCACTCCATTTTGAATTTGCTCAATTGTCTATTGGTGTGAGCTATGCTCCTACTGTAAAATTGTCACTTGTACGATAGCTTTCAACGAGACCAGAGCAGCGTATTAAATAGATAAAATAAATTTTGTTAAAAAGGTAAAAACATCAACCAGGTATGGCAGGTCTATTTAAATAGAATTTATAAAGGAGTCTACCAAAGTATCTAAAATTAAATGGAAGATCAAATAAAAAACAATCAAGAAAGCAATGTGGTAGTTCAATCAAAGCAAGTAAGAGTAAATCATAATTTAGTCTTTGCTATTTAACAAGATTGACGAAATAATTTCGAGGGATATAAAAATTGAGAATTTAGATTTCGGCTTATCAATGTTGCATGGGTGGATACGTATGTTTGAATGTCGATTGCACCTGTCATATAAACTGCCCATTGGAAGGCTCGTAGGAATGAAAACAAGGAAATTGTAGCTCAGAATAAGGCTCGAATACAAAGAGAATTTAAAGAAAGATCTGGTTTGATTGTTGATAAACCTAAGAGTGGGTTCAGTAACAAGAACGAAATTATATCCTTGGTACTTTGACCCATAGGAAAATTGACCGAGGAAGTGCAACAGGCTCGTAATAAGGACTTCAAAAGGTACAGAGAACATAACAGAAGAAAATGTAGTCGAGAGAAAACCAACACGGACATTTTTATCTTTTTCTTATTGAGTTCTGAAAAAGTTACAACATTTTCCAAGAGAAGCATTGGATTTAATAAAAGCTCCCTCAGCCAAAGTATCTGGTGATAGTGATAATTGGAATAATATTGACGACACCTGTGATAAAAGTGATGATCAAGGGAGGGATAGTGATTTAAATGAACTGTGATGTATAGAGGAGTAAGACTGCCTTAACTGATTATATTTTCTTGTATTTATTTGTTCAACAAATCTTAAAAACTGATTAATTAGTTAAGCACTTACTATACAATAAGTTTTTTATATACTACATATATTTCCAGAAATAAATATTTAATGCCAAAATGGTTTAAGCTTAATTTTATTTATTGCCAGTTTTGAAAGTATCTTGCCCCACTGTGCGTCGGTGCCAACATTGAAAAAACCATTGGCGGGAAGATGAAAAGTGATTTTAATAAAACCATTTGAATTTCTGTTGAGCATCTATGAATATTTTGCCTTTGGTAAAACACTTTGTATCACTAATTAACCCAAATAATTAATTTAAAAACATTTATTTCAACGAACCCACCTATTTATTTGATGTTTACAGTTCTCTCTCAATTGGTACTTGGCGTTTAGACCAAAAAGAAAACACTATACAGAGTGAGCCCTTTTTCCGCTGTGTATTTCTATGGACGTAGTCTGTCTATATTATACATGTGAGTGGTTTTAGATAAGAACGCTGCAAATATTTTATAATGTTAGGAGTTAGGACTAAGTTAGGGCTTTAATATGGTAGTGAGGGAGACTGTGTCGTGTCTTGGGAAGTGTTTCTCGGGGGTTTTGGATCACCCAAAGTTTGGGTCCCAAACTCAAACCTATACACAACATTTTTTATTTTTTAAGTTTTGGAATAAAAATTAATTCTTTGAATTTGAATTATATAAATAAAAAAAAACTTAGAATAAAAAATATATTTTTTCAAATAACTCAATTAATTAAATACTTTTTACTATAATGAGGGGGGGGGGGGGGGTTCATGACCCCCCCCCCCCCCCCCCCCCCCCAGTACCTCCTGGATCAACCACTGGCTCCTCATATCTCGCTCTGATGAATATCCTTTATGAATAATGACTCAAGGAACTATTGTCCTTTTTCTATCCATAGGGAAACCTTAATAACGAACGTGATGTGCCAATTAGGAAAACAATTCACTACACTTGGACGGACCAGTATTAGTATAGTAATTTTTAATGAATGACATTAGTGAATATTTGTTCATTTCCTTTATTTGCAATGCCTATATTATTTTTAAACTAAATTAAATAGTATAACGGGTACTCGCCCAGGTAAATAGGAGTTACCATGATCAATATACCGATGATAATTACCCTCAAGTTACATATGTTGACGAACGCATATGTGCTCTAATGAAGTGGAGGGTAGAATGTTACCAAATACATAGTTACAAACAATATTGCTCTGAAGCATTCTTACCTCGGTAGCTGCTCCTGTTACCAAAGAAAAATGATAATGGTGTATACTACTAGAAAAACTACCTTCACTTGTATTTTATTTTTTGCTACAAAAATACTAAAAACTTGTTTAAATTGGGTCTGTTGTAAAAAGACCAAACATCCAAGAACTTTCTTTATACCTAATACAAGAGAACATGATCTACATATTTCTGGCGTTTTATGTTATGTTTCGTAAAACTTCCACACTTTATTTTAATTCCACAATATTTCAGTCTTACGAGCGCTATCATCTTCCATTTACAAGCAGCTAGTCGGATGTACCTAATCTACATATGTACATGTGACAATATTGTGGAAAAACCACCTGATTCAGAGTATCACGTGTGCTTCGCATACACCCCACAAAACTTGTACTCTTCCGTTTTTACCCAGCAGAATTTTGCATTAAATTTTCAAAAGATTCCTGTGATTCTCTAAACATAAATAAGAAAAACAGAAAAGACTCGATAAGTTGCCTTAAAGTGCTTTCGCGAATATCTGAAAAGAATGTCGTCAACATGGCAAGAGCCCGCCCCAGAGTATAAACAAACAAATCATGTCGTTTCTTGCGACATGTACTGGGATTTTATTTTAAAACTATCCACCGAATATTGATTACAGGGTTCGAAGGTATTCTCTCATTTGTAGAGCTATATATGGATATAAGCACACGGGTTCATTTCAATCCGACATTGTTGCGGGATGCTTTCATCTAAAAGCTACGTGTTCCACCAATAGCGAGTAGATAAATGGATGAGCAGACTAAAATAGATGGCTAGCAACAAACAACAGATTTAAGGGGGTGTATAAATTGCTGTGGTGGCTAGAAACACCACCACCAGAGAGTAGGGAGGATGGATCAGGTCAAGTGGAGTAAATCTTCAAAATCGAATTTGTTTAGTAACTTGGAAGGATACGCTCTAACAAAGTGTGTTACGACCGACATCAGGCGGTGAAGCAAAATTCAGTAAATAAATTTGTCTCGCTTGCAATATGTGTAGTACCTATAGGTGGGAACTATTATTTCGCTGACATTATTGGAATTCTTTTTGTTGTACCCCGATTGATGGGTGCAGTACTAATGATTGGTCGAATGCAGGATTAGTGTTTCTGATATATGTCTCCAAACCAATAATAATCAACGTTATAAAAATGACTGTAGTACACTTTGAATAATGGAGGGTTCTAGTGAATCTGGGTCAAGGATAAAGGTGACCTTATTGTAAATGACTTTACTAATTACTTTTGAACAGTATATTATAGGTGTCATAAGTCAAGATGTGCCATTAACAGGGTATGTATGAATGCATTGTTTAAATATTAATGAACTCTTGACGGAATCTGGTGTTACATAAACAATTATATCAGCACAATACAATAAGTCATTTACATTTCACTGAGGATATGATTCAATCTAGAATATTCAGTATATTTATTATACATATATACATGTAAATGTACATATATCTACTTATATGTAATTGTAATTCCTTTCAATTCACTAGCTGTCTGCCTGTGTCATTGAAACGTGAAAAAGATTGACAGCACGTGATTTGATATGAAATTATATATCGAATATGGTTTTCAGGTTGATTTCTTCAAATTCAAATTCACCTTGATTTTATTAAACATATTATTATTGTAATATAACTCTATGACATACACAAACATGAATAGTGTATCAACTACGTTCCGGAGCAGTTAAAATGCATAAAATATGTTAAAATTAATAAAATATAACCAAGAAAAAAAATGTAAATTTTGAGTAAAACAATTAAAAAATAATAAGAAAACAGTATCAACTAAATCTGGGTTTTTCTTAAAAAATGATTTCGTCCTTTAGTAAATTTCTCTTCTATCTAATTTGAAAATTTGTCTTTGAACGGAAGGAGAGATGATTGAAAAACTCACTTTTTTCTTATATCCTATAAGTTTTATGAATTTTATGAAACTTCCTATACAGACACAATTTTTAAAACTTCATATTTAAGTATTTTAAGATTTTCATACTTCCTAAATCTCTTTGATTAACTTAATATATGAAAACCACCTGTCACTGTGTTCGACCACGCTAATCTACGAAACGGCCAAACCGATTTCAATGAAATTTTCTGAATATGTATGATTGGTTCCAGCTTGAATGATATTATAGTTTTGGACATGATAGGTGGTGCTGTTGTTTATAACACAATATTTTTTTTTTACTTCTGATTAAAAATTATTTTATTTTGTTGTATTTCTTGGAATACAACTTATTTTTCTTTTTAGAGAAGATGGAGAAAAATTTATTTGCTGACAATCGAACGGAAGAAAATCATTTTAAACGTAAAGTAAAAGCCTCAATAGCTCAGCAAAACACAGACGTAAAAGTTATCCAAAGGCGAACAAAACAGGTTGAAGAAAAACAAACGAAACAACTAGAAACAGCAATTTTAAAAGTAAGAGAAATGGAAGCAAGAAAAACTAGCGGCTAGGTCAATGAATAGGTACTATGAAAAACTAACAACAGGACAAAAACAAAAGCTGCAAATGAGAACATTCGAATATATACCAGAATTGTATGAAACCAGCAACACGGAAGCAGAAGAAGAAATCACAACAGAAATCGAAAAAATATTTCAGGATTAACAGGAGACAGTTGACGAAATAGAGAATAAGAAGCAACACCACCAAAGTTGGAAGAAAGTAGCCTAGGACATCGGCAATAACGGACAATAAGGACCGCATCACATTAAAAGAACATGAATATTAGGTATAACGAAAAAAATAATATTCCATAATCTAAATAAATAAAAATGAAATGCTGTTCATTGGTAATCGCATCACTTGAGAATGGCTGGTCCGATTTGGCTAATTTCGTTTTTCTAAATGTTCTTAATAGTCCGAATATGGATTTTAGGAAAAAAAAAACATAGGAATCGACAATACTTTCTTGGAATGCCAAGCAAAACTTTGGGTTTCAACTATATAACTGGATACTGCCTGAGAGTGCGACGACATGGAAAGTTCAAGCCTTGTACACGACGTTTATATAAAAATTGCAAATACAAGTTCAGAAATGGACTAAATTGGGCAACCATTTCCTGGTGTTACCATACAAAGCTTAGGCTCATCCCAAAGAACAATTTATACTTTATTTTGGCCACGGTAATGTTCTCACAACTCTTAATAAAACATTCTGTTTTATAAAATTGTTGTTAACAATGTTGTGCCAGCTTAAAAAAAAAACCTTATGGAGCTACTTGGGCGCACTGTATAAGAGTTGTGGACGCTAATTTATAAAGCAATAATAAAACATTTTAGCAGTCTACGAGAAAGTGCTTGAAACACTTATAAAACCACTTATATCTCAACTTGGTTGCGGAGATATTTTATACTAGTTGTGAAAACTTCCTTCCTGCAGTCATTTGTTAAAACCTATATGTATTTGTGTAATATGGCTCTATTGTTGTCTTATTCTTTCTTTATGAAAAATGTATTATAAATTTACTTCAGAAAGGAAAAATAATTTATGAAATCAGACTATGTCATCAACATCAACATAATTTTGTTTGCAATAATGTTTGCCTAATGCTTAAATATTAATTTTTGATTAATATTGGAATAAAATTTCATGCAACTTTAATCTTATTGCAGGAGTTATACTTCTAGTTCGAAAAAATACAACGCGCCTACTAAATTGTAAAAATAGGTTAACTTAAATAAATATTTATTATTAAATATATTTTTAATGTTAAGTTCCAAATCGTTTAGAAAAATTAAGGGGGAAATCATCAATTTTTTTTTGTTTTATTCCCAGAAAAGATTTGCGAGTCAATAAACGAAAAAGATAAATTTTAAAATGTTGTTCACTTTTTTTATGTTAAAATTGCCGAATGTTTCGCCTCACTTTACAACTCTCATAAAACATTCTAGATTCGTGGGAAATCTTAAGGATCGGAAATGTCAAAGTACATATAATACTTAGGTTTACACAGGTTTATTGGTACTTATAAAGAATAGATCTTAGTAAAGTATTTAATACCAATGAAAATAGCTTCCATTTTTTATTAAGTTTTCATAAAAGCTAAAGAACAGTTTTCGAGTTTTATAAAAGGGAAATCACTTGCTCAATTCAAGTTGCAACCAAATGGTTTTATAAGTGTTTTAATTTATTTTTTTAATATCTTTACAGAACTTTTGGACAACAAAATTGATGCAGATTGATTACTTTTAAAAGATTTATTTCGAACTATTATGAAATAAAAATAGAATAAATTAGTTTCCGCAGTAAAACTGTTTTATAAGAGGTGCGAAAAGAGTTCTCAGTGCTACCTTATAAAATAATTTAGCACCGGAACTCAATAGGAAAAATCGCTACCTCTAAAAAATGTAGCTGTTATACAACCCTTATAAAATAAAAATCTAATTCCTGCAACTAAGTACCTTCGAAAATGTTCATTTGGGTTCACTATATAAGTATTTGGAATTTAGAATTTAGAATTTAGTTGAAAAACACACTAAATCGGGCTACTCTTTCTTGGAAAAATCAAAGCTTTTTCCCTATATCCTTAATTTTGTGGTGTTTTATTCGTTATGGTCCTAGAAAAGTTTGTAGGAAAAAAATATTCCGAGTGATTCCACGGTCAACGCCAGCCCATGAATGTTCGAATTCGTCCGTTTTATTGAAACACGTCAAGACACTTAAATTAAGTATCAGTATCATCATGCGTGTCGAGTTGCAGAACAACTAATCTGGAGAAGAATTTTCAAAACTATTACATAACATTGGCAATAGCAAAATCCCCGTTGACATTTCGACTGGTTACATTACATTACCCGTCGATTGTTACCAGTTCACTTAATCATAGACCGAATTCATCCGAAAGGTGTTCCCAATTATTCCTCAAAATTACTTAAATCAGGGTTAGCTGAGTCAATATAGCATGGCTGCGAAGAACATTGATGTCGACGAAATGAATTTCAACTGAAATTTCTGGCAAATTGATGACGTACAAATCGTTGGATTCCGTTATTAGCCAAGATGATGTCGTCCACTAAACAACCGAATTTTTAAACCCGCTGGAATTTCCCGGATTACTAACCCACAATCTCTAATTGAAGGTCGGATCTGTAATCATAATGCTGCGAATTATCAACCAACCACGTTTCCATAATGGCACCCAGCGTGCGGTGAAGAAACTGATATGCCATTCGACTTTAAACGCTTGCAGTTTCCGGTGCGGCAATAAACAAAATGACAAGGTCAGTCATTAATTGTTTGCAGCATTAACCAGCTGCTCACTGTTATGGTAAAGCGCCTGTTTACGCGCCAGACAACAAAACAAAAAATGTCGTAAGTATCTCGTAAAGCATTACAATGAATATCCTTCTCATACTGAATATCCATGGCCACAATCGTTAATAGATACAATGACCACTCAGAAATACGTTTTTTTCGCATTTTTACTTTGTTTTTCAAAGTTTTAATAGTTTTTCACAAATTTGGGCAGGACAACGTCAGTGGGGTCAGCTAGTTCTATACAAAATTAGATTTAAAGGGTTTTGCTAATTACACTTCGAAAGATTTTTATAACAGATAACTTGCATCCTTTAATACTTCGTACACATTTTTTCATGAGAGGATCGAATATCATGTCAATGCAAAATTTTTTTCGTTCAAAAAATTTTAATTTTCGAAAAAAATATCATCAAAATTAAGGAATTTTGAAAACAAAATCCTGTTATTATCCAACAATTGTGCGTATGCATATGTAGCTCGGCTAAGAAAAGCTTGAATCTTTAGCTTTTATAATCATGGAAATTAAACACAAAATATCGTTAGGAGGGGCGCTAGATATTTATGGAGCTGACATATGTCCATAATTTTCCTCTACACCTATTATGTTGCCTATTTTATGACTCGTGCCAGGAAAAGTAAGCTATCAATGTCACTAGAGGAAAATGTGTAAGTTTGTACAATTGCGTATATTCCAAATGGTAACAAGAGAAATGAATTTTAATATTTTGAATTACTATGTTATTTTATTTTAATATTAATAAATATTTATGACTTCATAATATTTCCTTTACTTTAATTCTTTTAAAAAAAAATCTTTATTATAAATATAGTACGAACCCCCTCACTTTACCGATATCCACTCAGGTAGACATTTCAATTTACTTTTCTTTATAACTGAGCGAAATTTAATCAAATTACAAAATACGTCAGACTCAGGGACTAAATTTTCGGTTTATTTCAGAAAATAAAAGGGCACCACTTCGTAGTTTTTTTTCAATTTCGTTGTTTTATACACGGACTTTAAATTGTATCTACCCGGGTAGATACATGCAATTTATATGGAAATTTGTTAATGCTGAAGTTTATCGTTAGAATATTTGCAAGGAAAAAATACAACATTCATTTATTTTTAAGGATAATAAAATAACTAATAATATAATAAAAGTATGTACGAAATTAGAAAAAAAAAAAATTAAAAATGCTGAAAAATATCAGCGTTGGGATAATGAATACATTGAGGATAGACCTGCATGACAGCCAGAGTTGGGCAATACTTAAAATAAAAAATACTCAAGTACTACTTAAAGTACATTTTCGTTACTTAATACTTATTACTCAGTACTTTTGAAACGCCCTACTTAATACTTGAGCACAAGTACTTGCTTCTATTGACTTGTACTTAAGACTTACTTTTGTACTTAAGTATTTCTGAGTCTATTAAGTACTTGCAAATACCTAGCTCTTCGTAGAAAAGCAAACACAATCTCTAGCGCAACTCCTTTTCCTGTTGTGTTTTAAAGCACGCAAGGCAAGCACGTCAAGGGAGAACCTTAGACAAACCCGCACCAATATAAAATCAACGATGCCTCGACCTGATGTAGGGAAGGCTCCAATTTTTTTTTTAGAAATTTACTGGACATTTTTTCCTTAGAAATTTTATGCATTATTGAAGGCCACAATTGCTGCTTGGGCGGATCTCTGTATCTCTAATAGTTTTTATGAGTGTGGCAATAATATGTGAAAGTTTTGCTCTACGTCCAGCGCCGAAAACTATAAAAAACTTTAAATTGTAGCCACTGATTACATACATATCATTGTTTACAAAAGGTATTTATTTATTAGTATCTACTAACTGAACTCTATAAACTCCATATTATTACTGCCAACGTACAAAAAATCTAAAAAAGTACTTGAAAAAGTTCTTCAAAATTTACTCAGTACTTTTTACAGACTTAGTGCTTAGTTACAAGTATTTATCATACTCGTACATGCAGTACTTGTACTTACGCGGACGTACTCAGGCCTTCGATACTTGTACTTAAGTACTTTTTCTTTGGTACTTGCCCAACTCTGATGACAGCCGCCATATTTTGTTTGTGTCAAGCTGTGCTGTGCGCATACTAATTTTTTCTTGATGCATGTGCTTTGCGAGTAGCTCCTTCTTTTTCTGGAGAATCATCTGGGGGTGAAATGTTCATCCGTTTGGCTTAAACTCACCTAAAATACATTCCATTGCCGGATATAATTGTTAGATTACTGTAATCGATTCATATGGTCTGTAATATGTGTTCAGGTTCGAGTTGATCTCGTTATATTTTTCCAGCTATTCGTCCAGCTGCCATAAGGTCCTTCTCATTTATATCTATTTCCCTATAATTTTAAGACTAAAAATCGTATTTACCATACAATATGTATGAATAATGTGTGTATATACCTGGGTAGATACAGGTGTGAATGTGTATAGTATATAAAGCTTTTCGGTAAAGTAATGGCACTGAAAAGAAGATAAAATTTCATTCCCGAGTTTTGGTAAATAGAGATCAGAACACGGAGTTTCTGGAGCGTATGTCCAGATGTACAGTAGGAATATCAAGATTACTATGATTTTTTTACCAGGTAAAATTTATATTTCTTCAAGAGGGCTATTTTTCGATTCACCTGTACAAAAGCAAAAGCGAACAGAAAATGTTGTTTTGTTATTTCATTATACAACTTATTGATTTTAGGAGGGAAGTTTCATGTCTTAGTTTTGACTCATCATCAACAGGGCCCAAATAGCGAACTTGAGTGATTTGAAAAAACAAATGAAAATCAAAAAATGGAAGGAAATGAATAAATAGAAAAAATTGAGAAAAATATTTTCATTTGTTTTTTCACTTCACTTAATTACGTTATTTGGGATCTGTTGTCGAGTCAAAACTAAAACATGAAACTTGCCACCCAAAATCCCAAAGTTGTGTAATGAAATAACAAAACAACATTTTTTTTCTCGCAAAAATAGCCTCCTTGAACATGTAGGAATATCACTAAATAACTAATTAAAATAAGCAAATATATTTGCGAATCAAAGCTCTTACTTAAAGAACGCGACTGACTAACTTAATTGAAGTGGAAAAATTACAAAAATTTACTCATGCTAAATTGGTAAAGCAAAAACCACAAACTGAAATTTCCTTGATTTTGAGAGCTCACTTTTCGTGGTGCGTGCTATAGTCTACACTGTTTAAGTTTAAGTTCCTTAAAGGAAGTAAGGGGGTTGGAAGAGTTTAAGTTATCGAAATAAAACCTTTGAAAATCACGATATTTTTTTTCGAGATGTCTTTATATCTTTCCCTAGAATTTACTTTCCTCCATCACAATTATCTACTTACATCGAAAATGTTGCTCACAAATCTTCCTCCTTCAGGTCGTAAAATTATTGCATAATAGTCAAAGCATATTTTTTCCTGATTAAACGTACACGCTATACCTTCGGTGGTTTTTCTCTTAAAAAAATCCGATCGGGATGATATTCATTTTGCTGGGGATAAGCGTTAACTCCCATCTTCTAGATAAAATGAGCGTAATTGCATATAGAATAATCAAATAACACTAAATTAATTTAATTCTGATTTTCGAAAACACTCCAACCTCAATATTTTGGCTGAATATCAAGAGATCTTCAAAATTTTCTCATTTTATGATTTTTGTGCTTTATAAGTTTATTTGGAGCTTCCTCAAATTGGAGGCTATAATGATAGGTCATAGCTTGCCGTATATTATATAACACCCCTTGTCTTTAACCAATATTTCTTATCTGCCGTTGTCGGGGGGGGGGGGGGGGGGGGTTATACAGTTTATACATAAACAATAACGGAAGAAAGCTTCAAACTTCGCAACGCCTGGTCTTCGTGCGTATAAAATTTTCTGTGAAGAAGTTAATACGAGAGGACGAGGAGAGAGACGTACATATTAGTCTTTCTTCGTTTATGTTCAAGTTATTGGAGAGATTATTATTGTTTTCATGATGTTGCTATAGGTCCCGTGTGCATTACGCTTGAAAGTTTGCGGGTTATAGCTGGGGGTGGGAGGGGGAAGACGATGACAACCTGTTCCGCAGTAGTACTGTTCTATCTACAACGGATTCGCCCGGGTTACAGCACGTGTGGTGCGCCTTCTACAAGTATTGTTGTAAGTTCATAGTTTAGTGAACTGAATATGTGGCTTCCTTTGCCAATTATAAACTTCCAACGGGAATCAGCTAAAGAGTCGAACGGGTACTCGAACTCAAGCGTGCTGTCGTCTGGAAAACTATGAACAGGAATGAAAGTGAGAGAGCAGATCATTAATAAAAATTAGGAAGAGAATATGGGAACGCACAGAACCTTGCGGCACTCTGGCATTGATTATAAAACTGTCAGAAGTAAAATCGTCCAATATAATTTGAATTGAATGGCTGGAAAAAACACTTTCAATACATTTTAAGGAAATGTCTAGACCTAATGCCTGAAGTTTAGTTAAGAGAGCAGGATGCCAGACTCTATCTATCTCCATTTGGAGGGAACATAGTGTGTGAAGCGCAATGCTGAACAAGGTGAAAGCTGTATAAGAGGAAAGCATGCATACTTGATAGAAGAATTTTTTTGGTTTGTTGTTTAAGGTGTTTAAGTTGTACTGTTGATCGCATTGGCATATCCTTCTGGAAAATAGTGTGAGCACATGGAACGGTATGAATGACGTTGAAGTCATTATATTTGGATTTATGTGCACGCATTGTTGGATACAGCCCCCAAGGGGGATACTATTTATAAATAGGCACATGCTTCTGTGAGATAAAAATTGAGATTTTTTACTGTGTGGGTAGTGTACTAATGCTAGACAGATGGCCCATGATACAATGAAGTTATTTGATCATGTAGGTCAGAGTTATAAAATCTCAGACATAGTTGTGAGAGGAGTGAGAGGGGAAAGACAGACATAGCCTCTTGGGTAGGGGGCGAAAGAATGTCTTAGTTGATGAATAAGTAGATAAATGACGGAAATCAGGTATGTATGTTAGTAGTGCTTATATGGTTAGTATGCATGGTCAGTTAGAAGATCCAAATGGTGAATCTCGAAGCCTATCCAGATTGAATTGGGCATATCTTAACCTTCCCGTGGTCCCCTGGGTCAGAGGAGCCCTGGATAACAAGGTTTTATCCACCTCAACTTGGGATGCCCCCTTTATGAGAGCATCGTAGTGGCTGTAGTGAAGGGTGCCGTGACCCTAGCTCGGCAGAGATTGGATAGATCTCGCTTCTACCAGTAAGTTGATGTCATGTTATGCTCTTTTGGCATATTTGTACTCATTGTTACGACATGAGGAGCTTGATTGTCGATAACGAACCGAGCATGAAGAATGACGTGAGATTAAGCCATACTTGGTAGGTGCTCACGTAAAACCACAAAGAACTTTCTATCGAAGGCCTTTGAGATATCTAATGCGATGATTTCAGATTCACCAAATCTATGGAGACATTGATTCCATCCCTCGCCAAAGAATATTAGTAAAACACCAGTAGAGCGCCCAACACGAAAGCCGTATTTGCAATCGCTAAAAAGCTGATTAGTTTCTAGATAAGTGTTTCAAAAACTTTCGAGAATATCGGCAGGTGGACAGTTTATGATATCAGGAAGCCGTCATGCTTAAAAACACAAGGACAATACTTTGCGAGCCTTTTTCGATATATTCAGTCCCACAATTACTGAACATATTTTTAACTTGATTATTATTTTTATTTTTGCTTTATAATTATTATTTTATTTCTATGTATTATCAGTTCTTTCCATAATTTGGATTTTATTTGCTAGTTGTGCCATATATTTAGTTCCTTTTACGAATACAAGGTAATCCTCTGCTCGCATTCAGTGAATTATTTTCGGAACTCGTTTGTAATAAGAAGATGGCGTTCATAATCATGGACCATCATCTTGAAGAAAACTAATTACTACAGTGGGAATATATTACGCATTTAGCTGGATATAGCACGAGTATTCTCTTCGAGGTATTTAATACCCGTCTTCATAATCTCTTGTATACTGAGTTCAACACTCCTTTTGAAACCAGATACTTTTTGGGTATAGCTGCTGTCCATTAGACGACTATTCCAGTATTATGTATATTTTATGTCAAAGACTTCTTGTATCCAGATTTTGCCAGTAAGTTGTAAGAAACCAGCAATTATAATCATATGATGGAACCCAAGTCTCTTAAAAATATATAATAATTAGCTTTTATTAACATTTAGTTTTCTGTCATTATGCGACTGAAGTTAAAATATTCCTTTTCAACAATTTCTCAAAGGCTTTACTTAAGGTAATTATTATTAAAAAGGAATAAAGAAACAGTTTTTCAAGGTTTTTTTATCATAAATCACCTTGTCGCAATATTTACAGAGCTAAAGTGCACTTAAACACTTCTTAAAAAACCTCCACTTATGCGAAGAACATTAACTGATGTTTGACGGGTTCATGTTAAGAGGAACTGTGATATTTTAAATGTTTACATAAAAGTTATCCAAGTGAAAATTACTTTGAAAAGGAATTTCAATTCTGTTATAAAAGATTTTACAATTTGAAAGGAAGCTATCCATTCACTTAGATGGGATATGAAAAGCTTTAGCGGCACACCACGCTAACCATTGTCGTAAAATCTTAAGCGATTATTTCAATTTAAGTAAATTAAATCCATTACCTATAAAAACAATTTTATTTGGCTTAATATGTTCAATAAAAATTTCATGGAGCGTTCTTAGTATTTATTATAAAAGTTGTGTCCGGGATAAAATTAAACCATGTGTTAAGGCATTGTGAAGTAGTGTTTTATATCCGCCTATGTGCTCCTCCAATGGAAGCATAAAAAATGCATAAAACTCTCGCAATGAAAGAGTTTTTCTGTATGTTGTTGTAGTCTTGGAACTCACATAAAGATGGTGTTAAAAAGCATTCCAAGTGAGCCTTAGTATGTTGTGGCTCATAACATGTAAAATGGTATGAGTATGAGTAATGAAATCATACTCTAAGTAGCCTCATACTACCTTTACGACAGTTAGATGAAACATTCCTAGATTTCAAGGTTCCCTAAAGCCTGATATTGAATGAAAAAATAAGCCCGTCTCTGTTTAATTTATTCATCTTCAAGAACGAATTTACTCCTCAACATAATGCTTGGGTGAATTTGAAAAGCACTTGGATGGCATGTTACTGTGTGTATGTACAGCCTCCCTTGAAATATTATAAGAGCAACACCAACAATAAACAGCAACTTGAGAATGATACAGACGAGAGATTCCACTAGGATTTCTGGAATTCAGTCTTGTTTGGACTACATCTACATAAATAAACATGATAATTACGAATAAAGCACAATAGACTCTAAGGCAAAGAAGCTCTTCGAATAGAATTTTCTTTTCAAGAAAATACTAAAGTGACTAGATTTTTCTTGTTATTTCCTGGGATTTGTATATTTAGTATTTCCACAATTTTGTGACTGGAGGTCGTTCGACAAACTAAATATCAACTTGAAGGACTCTTAACAATCTAGGTGATTATCAGTAGAACATGTTAGCGAAATCTTCAATTTTCCTTACCTATTTCCCTAGATAGATTTTAAGAGAGGTAACAAATATTTTTATTCTTATGACTCCTGTACAATGCGTGATAAGATAATTGATTGATTAGTAAACTGCTAACTAGAAGAAAATAAATGGTGTAACGTAATTAGACTTACTTCTAACATCTAATCATGAACTCTCCTATTATCATAATTAACTACAAATCTGATTAATTTTCTACACAATGATAATCCCCTCCTTAAGCTAAGACCACAGAGCGACCTTGTATAGGAATTACAATAAAATTAAATTGACTAATTGCAATCACATGCCTAATATAATGAGACACTTTAATGATAGGCATGTAATATTGGGGACCGAGAATATTCATTTCATTGGTAGCACCTGGATTTCTGTTGATATATCAACTTTTATCTCAAAGTGGCAACACTACTACCAGCTGCATAGAAATGTTACAACAGACGTCATCAAAAATTCTGTATAGGTTGCCGTGAATTTGAACCACTATGAAATATGAACCTTTAAACGATGATATTTCTCCACAAAACTGGATCTTTATATACCGCTGAAGAGTCCGTGGTATAGTGCGGAGTAAGGCATACTTATGTGCATAGTGAAACCTTCAAATTCTCGGCTTTCACCCACTTCACTGTTACCTATTTTGCATATCCCGTCTGAATGTATACAAGAGCCAATACACATGTTCAAGGTTCTTAAGGGTATCGACGTCTCCAAAGACGCAGGACCTGATGGTCTCTCGCCCCATTTAATTAAAAGCTGCGCCTCATCCTTGTCGAAACCCATGCGCAGACTATTATACTTGCCTTATTCGACAGGAATCTTTCCAACTGTTCGGAAATTATGTTATGTTCAGCCTTTTCCCAAAAAAAGAGGGTAGCGATCATTCCTTTATGGGCCAAGAGCAATAACTTCGATTGTTTCAAAGGTTTTTGAATCTATCATTAACTCCAAAATAATGACGTATCGAGAATCCAATCAACTGAATAATGATCGCCAATATAGCTTCTGAGCTGGACGCTCGTCTGGAGACTTGCTGACTATTCTTATGGAACGTTGGAACCATAATCTTCACAATTTTGGTGAGTCCAAAATCGTTGCCTTAGATATTTCAAAGGCTTTTGATAGAGTCTGGCATCTAGCCCCTTTAGCCAAACTTAAAGAATTTGGTCTCCCCCTCCTCGTCTATTATGGATTGAAAGTTTCTTATCCGGTCGCCCAATACGAGTTGTACTAGATAGCGTTTCATCCGAACCTCACCCTATAAATTCCGGTGTGCCCCAGTGTTCCGTTATCACTCCAACTCTATTTTTAATTTTCTTTACTAATCTTCTTTCCCTTACTTTCAATTCTTTGCTTTGCCGATGACAGTCTCCTTGTTAGCGCTTATTTCTTTCACACTCTTTCGGACTCCAGAGAAAACTCCACATCTGTCAAACGGGATTGCATGATTAGATCATCGAAGAACGATTTGGACAATATCCTCGGTTGGGGCAAAGCGAATAGCGTCGAATTCAGTGCATCTAAAGCCCAGAACTGTTTCGTCTCTTTAAAACAAGATCAAAGTTTCTCCACTCCCGTTTCATTTTATGGAGCACTAATTTACGATACACCGTCTTTATGCATTCTTGGCATTAATATTTCCAGCAACCTAAACTGGACACATTTCATCTTCTCTGTTGCCAAATATGCTTCGAAATGCCTTGGATTTCTGAAAAGTTGTAAGAAATATTTCAGCCCATCTAATTTAGCGCTCCTCTCCTAATTCTACATCAGACCTAGAATGGAATACAATTCCCATATCTGGGCCGGGGCTGATCGCACAGCCTTAGCTTCATTGGAAATTATCCAAAAGAGTGCCTTCAAGCTCATTGGCGATTTTCCAAGAACTCGTCATATCGACTCACTGGAGCACCGCCGCAATGTTGGATCCCTTTCGCTCCTAAATCGCTACATGCATGGTCAATTTTCAGATCAAATATCTAGTCTGATCCCTTGTAGAATCATTACTGCACACAATACTTGCGCTACAAGCCTCGGACATTCTTTCACCCTACGAAATAGTTCCGGCCGTACTGTAAAATTCCGTGATGCTTTCTGATCCCGAACTGGGCGAATGTGGAATAATCTACCATCTTCCGTTTTTCCTCGGGCATACAATCTGCGAAAATCTAAGAGTCATATACATTAGCACCTCTGCCACTTTTCTCATATCCCTTAATCTATTCTCCATCTACTTCCTGCTATGCTGTGTTTTGCATCTTCGGATGAGCTTGGCCTTGTAATATATTTATAAAAAAAAAGGATTTTTAGCTTTTTTAAGGCCATTCCCTTTAACTCTTGCACGAATTTGTCTTTCTATATATTTCTTTTTTAATATTTTCGACACTCTCGTAGACCTACTTTTCGTCATCACAGCGAGCTGAAATTTGGCACACAGACTCATGTCGCGTGACGATTGAATTTGTCAAAATCTGAACCGGAAATTTCCTTGGAAAACCCGGAAAATCGGGAAAAATAATTTGAAAATTTGGTACAAATTTGATCCGTTTTAGGAAAAATGTATAGTTTTCCGAAAAAAATTTCCGGAATTTTTCGACTTTTCCGAATTATGCAGGATCAAGTTCCCTATCAACTG
Source organism: Dioctria linearis (assembly GCA_963930735.1). NCBI lineage: Eukaryota > Metazoa > Arthropoda > Insecta > Diptera > Asilidae > Dioctria > Dioctria linearis. Next base: position 65,387,656 of record OZ005741.1, read on the forward strand.
GCATCATTACGTTCTCTCCGACAATGGTGAAAACTTGCTGAAAAAATCGCGGAAAATTCATGTAAAACGCTTTTCCGTTGTTTTTCAGACCAAGGAAGCGTTTGAGCGTTTTGCAACCTAAGACAAAGTTGTAGAGCGAAATGAGTTGCATACAGTTGCTTTTGTGGAAAACTCCGTGGAATACCCGGAAAATCGGAAAATCATCGGACAAATTTTCGTCGATATGATTAGTGATATATATCTTTCAGGAAAAATGTAGAATATTCGAATTTTTCTGGAAAATTTTCCGACTTTTCCCGAAAATTTTCTGACAAAAAAGTTTTATAAGCTATGTGGAATCAATTTTTCCGTGCTGCTGGCATCAATACGTTCTCTTCAACAATCATGAAAACTTGCGTGAAAAATCGAGGAAAATTCACATAAATTTTTAAAAAAAATTCATAGTAATAGGAAGAGTCTATGGAAAACATGGAAAATCGGGAAAATTCATGTTATATGGGATCAAGTTGGAATACAGCGAAAAAGCGCTGTTTAAAACATAATTTGAATTTCAGAAAACCGTTGCAGTACTTCAACGATTTGATGCTCGAAAAATTTTTGTTTTCGGATCGGCACCAAACATGACTTAAAATGTCGGTAGTGATAAGCTGAACAAAAACTTCCAGGCAACCACGGTGCTGACTTTCAATCATCCCATCGTAACTGCCTTCAAAACTTCAAATATTTCGAAATCTCGGTAAACCGTAGTCCGAGTTATCGGAACTGTTCGGATTGTGTTCGAAGTACGGTCAGTGATTGGAAACTCTAGAGTCGTATGGATACAAAAAAATTTCACTGCGAGTATTCGAAGATTGACTCAAAATAAAGAAGAAAGAAAGAAATACGGATAAATATAAGAAAAATTAAAGGAAAACGGAAAATTAAAAAGAAAGTAAGAAACTAAAATTAAATTAGAATTAAGTAAAAATATAACTAAGGTTAAATTGATATTAGAACAGTTTAGTTAACCTGAAAAAGGCAGAAAATGAAATAAGTAAAATGCGCGAGTTTTCAAACAAAACTGAGGCCAAGCTGCATGAAAAAGTAGAAAATAAACTTTTCTTCACACACAGAGGTGGACTCAGATTTTTTGATTAGGACATTTCTCTTGAATATTCTTTCTGTTCATGAATCAAATCACTTATTACCTCTGATTGATTGATCATCCTAAAATATATCGGTGAAAATAAAATAAAATCTAAGTCCACCTCTGTGTGTGAAGAAAAGTTTCTTTTCTACTTTTTTATGCGGCTTGGCCTCAGTTTTGTTTGAAAACTCGTTTTTTACTTATTTTATTGATTATTTTCTCACGAAATTGAAAAAAACATATACGTGAGAAAATGAAAAAAAGTTTTTATGCAGTACTATTGCATGAGAAAAGTATGTAACTTGTTATGCTTATTATTGCCGTCTTAAAGTATTAATTTTAAGACGGCACGAATAGTTATATGTAGATATTTGTGCACATATGTTTTTACCACAGCTGTTGTGTCAATTCCAATAATTGACACTACGAAAGAACTGCGCTCGCAAAGTACAAATTAAATGAAATCTGTCAATTCCTATAATTGATTTTCGAATAAAATGCAATTACGAACGAGAATCCACGCATGCTGAAATAAAATATTCTGGTGGAGTGTAGCGGTTAAATAAAAAGAGGATAATTTGTCACTCAATTGTTCACTCAATTATTTATTGCAACAAAAATATTAATTGATTAAACAAATATTAATCTTATGAGAAAATTAATAACTTGAACAAATTCTTTCAATATGCAAAATTTACTTTCCTCAACTTACACGTACGCGCTTAGAAACTTCACTTGCAATTCAATGATTCACAATGTTTTTATATGTATTTAATAACTAAACGAAACTTAAAAGGGAAAAAGAACTATATTTTACTAGAATTTATCTTTTTCCTTTCAATAATGACAAATTAGGAAATTATGCTACGTTAAAATTTCATATATACAATGTAAAGAAAATTTCCATTTCTGTGTATCTTTACTATAATATTTACTAATGGCTGAAAGTAAATAATAATTAGAACTCAAGGTAGATCTAGTTTCCAATTATTATGTTGTGTAAAAATGACCTAATGGCATATTTTTTACATGATAAATAGTTGTTAGAAATTTCGATTTACTTGACTGAAACTTTAAATGGCTGAAAGGATGAAATTAATAGTAAAAACTTCAATAGTTCTTGTTAAATCAATACATGTGTGTATGACCAACACCTGGCATGCAAACACAATGAAATTTAACCCAAATTGAAGAAATGAATAATACACAAAATTACCATTAATTGATTTAAAAAACTTTGTCACTAATAAAATTTCACAAATAAAATGATTGAAAATTCCTCGTTATTTGTGAATTGCCTTGGAAAAAATTGATGTTTTGCTGATGAAAAATGCCTTGAGTTTCGCTGAAATTCTATTTCCTTTATTGCTGGTGACACTGGAGAAAATTTGCAAATTGCGGGAGGAATGCTATTGCATGTGCTCTCACTTTGACAACTTTGAAAATAAGAAGCCAGAATGAAGAATGAACCCCCTTTTTATAAAATGAATTATGCAATTTTTAGGCTTAATTTGACTACAATATGTGAATTTGCTGTAGTCATTTGATGTCAAATTACAAATTGCATTTTTTTACATCTTTCCCATAGGAATTCTTTTTAATTTTACGTAATTATCATAAGTTTTCCGAATCTGTGCCATAACTTATCGATACGCCATCTTTTAGTTCAATTTACCAAATTCCTCTCATAATTCATTCTGTTCATCTTCATCCTTGTCCCTTTCACACCTTTTTGTCTCTTTCGCACTCATTGGTGTAAAGGGAATTTCGAAAATTCGGGATTATTCCGTAAACCGTGAAAAATTACGCTACGCGAACGCGCCCATTCGATTCTGCGTCTCTTTTCACCACGGAGTGATATGTCAAACATCGCGAGAGTATGGAGTTTGACGTGTTTATTTTTATGCGAAATGTCAGCCGCGCGCGATTTTGTTTTTTGATAGAATTAAGTGTTAAATTCAGTGTTTGTGTATATCCCAGTTATTCATCGCGGGAATTACACAGTGTACTACAGGTAAGTGCATAAATTTATTTGTTTTATGTATTAATTATATATTTTCTGCCTTTCTTTTTCGACTGGCATAGATATCAGTCAAGGTGAATCTATATGCAAATTTCACCTAAGATATCTATGCATTAATTGTAAAAGGTAATTAAATTATGTGTACGTACCTAGTACGTTCTTATTTGTGTGTTTTTATGTTGTAGAACATAGATTCGTTGCATTTGCATGGTGCCTATGTGGTGCTATGTATATACAGATAACTTGTTATTGTTGTTTATATCTTTATTTCATTTATTTCTATAGCACATTTATCTTTGAAGTTCATATTTTAATTCGTTTTTGTTTATTTCAGGTCGTCGTGGGAACCTTTGCATTTTTTTACTTTAACGTTTAGTCTAATTTTTCTTTTATTTTTAGGTTGATCGAACATATGCTTGTGACAAAAAAATTGGTACATACGAAGTTAAGCATATCGGTGATAGGAAAAATTGTATACGCTGCAGGTGCCTTGTACCTACTTATTGTGAAAAAGAATGTGGGCCACGATAATAAAATGTAGTCTATGCTTTTCCGCATTATATATACGATGGAAAATTTAAATTGTGATATATCAATATATTGAATTATTGACCTTATGGTTGTAATTCGGGATATTTTACACCTGAGTCACAACAATTTTTCTTAAAGAAATCTCGAGTTTGCATCACCTCAAATTATATTTCTCTTTTCATTAATAACTTGCATTTTTTTTTAAACTTTCTTATATGTTTTAATTTTTCTTTTCTTTATTTATTGTTTTTAGTTTATTATGTGAATTTTAAGTTATATATAAAAACTTGCTGGCTGTTCCTATTTTTTCATATTATTTGTAAACATATTTTTAAGTTAGTTTCTTCATTGCATCATAATATTTTCATGTTTTTCTTTTCAAATAACTCTCTTTTCTTTATGTATTTCTTTCTGCTATTTAGTGTCCTCTTTTTGGGATCAAAAGCTATGTTTTAGTCTAGGAACAATATTGATGCCCTATTTTAGGCAACAAACACTTACAATCAATTGACATTCGGATTATGGTATACTTCTTGAATTGGGTGAAAAATATGCCTACGCATACGTTGCTTCTTAGCATCTTAGTACCACCAAAGCTATTTCCACGAGTCAACATAATTATTATGTTGAATGGGATCGACAGCTTCTTTCTCCTATCCCTTGCATACATCCCCATATGCCAATATCTAATAGTTTGCTCGATTAGTAAAAGTAATTTTGAATTCAGCAATTAATATTACATTAAGGTACTAATTAAAGTGCTATTTAATAACTTTCGTAAATATTGTAATAATTTATAAAAAATTTCATTAAAAACAAAGAAAAGTGCCCAGAAATGAGCGGGAAAACTGTCATATTTTTACCTCAACAGAATAATATCAGCAAGTTGTTTACTACTACGAAATGACCACAAAACTAAATATATACGCACCCATTACGTTGATATATTGTCGACAAAAGTATCATAGAAAAAACTATTTCCGAGGCGAATAAAACCCAAGCTACAAGCCCAAAACTCCTCTTATTAATTGTTCTGCACCCAAGAACTCTTCCACATTTCCACCACAACGGAATGAATTTAACCAAATTTATAGCACTTTCCCTTGCCATTTCTAACTCAATGGTGTGGTGGTCGTGCTGTGAAGCTTAGCGTGAACTTGAAAATTTCATATGAAATTCATTTGTGGTCAATTCAGTGTCAAATTTTTTTGTGAAAACTTGTCACCAATGAAATTATTTTTCTGAAAATTTATGAGATGAATTTCTTTCGACATTTTTCACTGCTTAATCATTTATTTTATCAATGTACTAGGTCGTATCCATCTACGAATCCATAAAATAAAACTAATTTTAAAATCAGTCTCGTGGGTATTGCTCAACAAGTGGCTACATTCTAAAAGGTCCTTGCAGTCAAGTCACGTCTTCCTGTGTATGCGAAGGTTTCTTTCTTATTCTTAAAGGTCTTATCGTGTCGTTGATTAAACAATTTTCTTCCCTTGAAGAGACGCTGTAAGCTGTGTGCATTATTTATATTAAATCCAAAGAATTTCGTTGATTTTATAACTTTGAACAATTTAAACGAAGGTGATGGTAGGAAGTCCTTATGTAGTGAACGTATTTTATCTTCAGACTCTGCGCACAAAATATTTCAAATTATTTGTGCTAAGGAGTAAGGCAGTCTTACAGGATGGACTGAATACCTAGATACCTGTATCGCATCGTAGGGAATGTTAAGATATTGTTTTTTTTTTTTTTTTTTTCATCATCAAGTTTATGAAAAACTAACGAAGAAGTTAAACTCTTGGCAGATTGCCTGCTGAATACTTCGTTAGAAAAGGAAAATCCCACAGACTACAAAACTTCAATATACTTATTACAAAAGGAAAATGTTAAAGGCTATGTGAATGGATTAGCCCTTAGGGTTACGCACAATACTAGAGAATTAATGATATATCTATGCATATAGAACAGGTAACAATATGTCAATATAGACATGGAATCAGCTGTTTAAAAAAGCAACCGAAGTTTCTATCATATGAACCTGTGGAATATATAAAAAAGACGAAATAAAACAATAACTAAAACGAGATCACAATTTGATTCGCCATTGCAATATACAGTCACATTTCATTTTATTATTTTTTTTATTTTTCCTTTCACAATACAAGTCGCTAGGCCAAGGATCCACCCAAGGATCTAAAAACACCAAAACACAAGTAGCCAATTCTAGTATTTATTATTTACTATATAATTACCTAGGAGACTGCTCGTTTTGCAAGTGGTATCATCTAGAGGGAGCCACAAGACGATAGCATTACTCAAACCATAAAATCGTCGCAGGGGTTGGAGAGGAGCACCGTCTTTATAAACACGGGGAGGAGAGCCATCCGCAGTTTATATGACCCCATCATAGTACAAGCCATCCTTAAGGACAGTGGGAAGGAGAGGCAATCCACAAAACGATACATTTCCGAACTGCTACAATTACTTTAACCCCCCCCCCCCCCCCCCCCCCCCCCAGCACCCTGGATCACGATATTCTCTTCTTAAGTTATGACTTTCCTGTAGTTCACGCACCCTCTATTATTAGGTATACATATCGTAACTACAAAAATATTGATGAACATCGTTTATTTGATGAATGCTTGCATCTGCCGTGGAATGAAATCTTTTGCTGCGAATCAGTCGACGGTCAAGTAGAAATTTTCTCATCCCTTATTAACTACCTCTTTGAAAAATTTGTCCCAATAAAAAGAAAATATATACCCATTGATGGTTGTCCCTGGTTCTCGCCAAGAGTTCGATCTCTCATTACCGAACGTGAATATTTGTATCATCGCTATAGGCGGCTGCGGACTGATGAAGCGCGATCTCTATACACAGCTGCTCGAAATAGGGCGACCGCGAAAGCTCGACGAGCAAGGCGCCAATATTTCAGCTCCAAATTTAACCTAAATCTTAGTTCAAAGACGCTGTGGCGCTATTTAAGAGAAGCTGGGGCCGTCAAAGGCAGTAATTATAATTCTAAAATTGATCTCGACCCTGAAGAACTAAACATATTCTTTACATCATTCTATGCTGCGCCCACTGAGCTAAGTAATTCCACTCCCAGCATAGGTAATTCAACAAGATCTTTGTCTCTGTCCAATAATAATAGCAATACCTTTTCTTTCAGAGGAGTTGATTATAGTGAACTTCTTGCTGCTATATCCTCAATCAAATCTGAAGCTACTGGAACTGATAACTTACCACCACGGTTCATTAAGGTTTTGTTACCATTTATGGGAAAGTATATGCTACATATAATCAATTCGTGTTTGACGTCATCGTCTTTTCCCACTGCTTGGAAGTTTGCAACCGTCACGCCCATTCCGAAAAAATCCTCTCCGGGATCTGCAGCGGATTTTCGCCCAATCAGTATTTTGTGCTTTATATCCAAAGTATTTGAAAAGCTTATGTATAACAGATATTTGAATATCTCGACCGGGGTGATTTTCTGACGGGTTGGCAATCGGGATTCCGGCGATTTCACAGCTGTGAGACAGCTGTGTTGAAAGTAACTTATGACATAAGAAGTGCTCTAGACCGAGACCATTTTATGGTCCTAGTACTTCTAGATTTCTCTAAGGCTTTTGATAGCGTGAATCACCGTATCCTCCTCGATAAACTAGCTAGCTCATTCAATTTTAGCAATTCAGCCGTTGCTTTAATTAACAACTTTCTGACCGATCCTAAACAGCGAGTCAAAGCCAACGAAGTATTGTCTGCTGCACTACCACTAATAAGTGGGGTCCCTCAAGGTTCTATATTGGGTCCTTTGCTCTTCAGTCTGTTTATAAATGACTTGCCTGACATTGTCCAGGATTAGAGTATCCATTTGTATGCGGACGATGTCCAGTTATATCTCAATAGACCAATTGGGCTCTTAGAAGACTGCATTGATCGAATGAACTGTGATCTCAACAGAATCAATGTCTGGTCGAGGAATAATCAGTTGGTTTTAAATCCTATCAAGTCTCACTGTATTTATTTCTACAATCAAAAATTGAATTCTTCTGATATACCACCTGTAGTTTTAAACAACGTTTCGCTGCCTATGCTGAATAAAGTCACTACTCTTGGTATTATTTTAAATAGCGAAATGAAGTGTTGCGACTACACACTACACACTACACATTATCAGAAAAGTTTATGCAGGGCTGCGTAGTCTCTGGCTCTTAGCGAGTATCCTATCTACTGAAAATCGCCTCAGATTAATTAAAACTTTAATTGTACCTCACTTCACTTATGGCAGTGTTATTTTTCCTAAACTGGATAGTTGCTGTGCCCGTAAGATGGAAGTAGCTTTCAACGACTGCATCCGCTTTGTTTATGGACTTCGCAGGTTTGGCCATGTCTCGCCATTTAGATCTCGAGTTCTTGGCTGTCCACTGCTTCCCTACTTGCGTCGACGTGCTCTAGTTTTCTTATATAATCTAATTAATTGTGATCGACCTAGATACTTACGGGAATTTTTCCAGTTCACACTATCACGACGTAATAGGAATATATTGCTTCCACGTTTCTATAAATTTTACATGGAGGGTTCTTATCTTGTCCAAATTGCCCGTCTATGGAATAACCTTCCCTTGAATGTCCAAACTGCAGGCACTGTCGGGGTATTTAGGCGGCACATGGAAATACTTGTAGTATAATATTTATTACTCCTTTGCTATTACGAATTATACTCATGATCTCCACACCAGCATTTACGGTAAATTTTTAAATTTAGCTCTGAAAGGAAACTAAGTTCTTATAGTAGCCCTTATTATATTTAATTTTTTTTTTTAACTTGTTTTATAATTTAGAAAAATTGTTTCTGTATATTTCTTTCTTCTGTTACCCTTGAAAACTCGATCTCTAGCACCTTTAAATCTAATGTACGAAAAAAGATTATTAATTCTTGTGTACAGTATTCCTAAATAAATATTTCTATTTCTTTCTATTTCTTACTTTGCCAGCCACTCAATAGATTTTTACACTCAGTGAGTAGATAACTCACCCTTTTTATACCCTAGATGAAATCTATAGGGTATACTAAGTTTGCCATTCCGTTTGTAACGCACAGAAATAATGATGGTAGAGCAAAATGGATTGTTCACCCCCGCATAAAATTAAAATTTATTTTGATTTTTGGATGTCCGTCTGTCCGTCCGTCCGTCCGTCCGTCCGTGCGCACGATAACTCGAGAACGCGTTCACTTAGAAAGCTGAAATTGTGTACACATTACAATAAAGAAAAAAGTAAAATTAAGTTCGAAAATGAGACAAATCGGGCAACTCCTTCGTGGGGTTGCCATACAAAAATTTCGTTTTCCACAATATATTTGGACACTACCTAAGAACACGTCGACATAGAAAGCTGAAATTTGGTACGTTGGGTTTTCATACTAATAGCAAATAAAATTTCAAAAATGAACTAAATCGGGCAAGCCCTTCTTGGTGTTGCCATATAAATTTTTTGGTTTTTTACATATACTTTGAAAACGATCAGTCCTAGACATTTGTATTGTACCGAAGACTTCTTCAGAATAAGAACTCCTATAAAATTGGTTATAATCATTTTTTCTGTCCGACGAGCCGTTCTAGAAATATATTCGAGAAACCAATATAAAAAATCAAAATTGCTCAAATGGGTGACCATACGAAATTTCATACGTGCATTCATCTAGGGTATCATAAGAATTGGTCTTTTAGACCAGTTCTAGCTTTTTCACTTGTTCTTTTCTATCTCTTTATTATTTTTAATATCTCGACTCTTATTATACCTTCTATGAAATCTAAAGGGTATACTAAGCTTGTCATTCCGTTTGTAACACCTCGAAATAATGTTTGTAGAGCAAAATTGGCTGGACACCAACGCATAATATTAAAAGTTATTTTGATTTTTGCATGTCCGTCCGTCTGTCCGTCGGTTTTTCCGTGCGTACGATAACTTGAGAATGCGTTCACTTAGAAAGCTAAAATTTTGAACACGGTGTTTAAAAAAAAAAGTAAAATTAAATTCGAAAACTCCTTCGTGGGGTTGCTATACAAAAATTTGGGTTTCCACTATATATTTCGGCCTGAGAACGCGTCAACATAGAGAGCTGAAATTTGGTCACTGATGTTTTTATAGTAATAGCAAGTGAAATTTCAAAAACGGACTAAATCGGGCAACCCTTTCTTGCTGTTTCCATATAAAAATTTAGGATTTTTACATATACTGTGAAAACGATCAGTGCTAAACATTTTGATTGTACTAAAAACTTCTTCAGAATACGAAATCCTATAAAATTGGTTATAGTGAATTTTACTTTCCGACGAACCGTCAAAAATCGAGCTTGCATAGATCGTTGACCATACGAAATTTTATACGGGCATTCATGAACTTTAATAATTTTTTAAATTAATAACACTATCTTTTTTAACAATCTTAAAATAAACCACTTCCGTCACAACACCTTTTCGAATAAACGATCTGTGCGGAACCGGAAAGTATCCTACCTCCTTATTTTTCTATGTATACGTACATGCACAAATCTCTTACTACTGAGATATTTACGATACCTCAAGGACCTGGAAAAGGTCTGGCACCGACTACTTTAATTTTTAATTACATCAGGCAGATAATAACACTGCTTTGGTGTGGGCAAATCTTACGGTCATAAAATGATATGCTCAATTTTTCCATTATCATTTTAGTGTTACTAATTTAAGACACTTGTTTTGCGAATTCATCTTTTTCAAGGTTCCTTAATTGTTAATTTTATCTTAAATAAAATAAAGACTGTTGAGGGAAACGAGCCTTTTCTTTCATCTGGAAACTTCTATAGAAATATACTTGAACATTTTACCATTAAGAAGTTAATTCAGCCAAATAAGTCCTCTGATAAATGAGTAAACACAAAGAAAGACCAATTTCATGCATAGACAGCTTTGAACTGAAGTCGGATTACCTTTCCGTCTTTTATTTTCACACTCACAATGAAAATACTAAAAAAACTGGAAACTTTCGTTTGAAAGTGAAGGCATTCACTTAGAAAGTGTAATTCCTTGCAATTTTCGTTCTACTCATGCGTAAATCGGTAATTTTAATCCAATGCAGCAATTCCATACCAAAACGATCAAAATTTTCAATTTTTGGACCCGACCTCCTCCGATTTCGATGAAACTTTCAAAATTATTTAAATATTAACAAATATCGGACCACTATTTTTGTGTTTAGCCTGCCGTCCTCCGGTCGTGGATACAGGGTGACTTTATTGTTATCACTGGATATGTGTTTCTTTGGATCGGGTTATTCGATTCTTTTATGTGATATCTCAAATTAAATGGGGCTTTCCAAAGAAATAAAAACAAAAATAAAAAGTATTGAAGAAGAAAATACAATTTTTATTAATTTTGGATATCTTGCCCCCTCCGGAAGAGAAAGCCCCCCCCCCCCCCACCATATTTATCTATTTATTTTGTAAATGCTATAATATGCTTTATTTTGAAATCAATCTTTTCTCATGGACATATTTACATTCCAGCTTTTGCATGTATTTGTACTTAAAGTAAGAACGAGGAGAAAATATTTTGTGAAAAACTGAGAATATTTTATGGCTGAGTCATAAATACAAATAGTAAAAGAACTTTGTTAAAAGTTGGCCTGCTAGATAGGTAAAATTTAAATCTCTGGGAAAATAATATTTTCTGATAGATCAATACATAAAATGGATGACCTGGTACGATATATGTATGTCATATGCAGAAGTTGAGTTGAACTCGTCTGATTAATTTCAGCTCCAGGAAATGAATCTTGATGATATTCCCACAAAATGTAATTTATGAGTCTATCCAGATTTTATGGATTAAGGAGGGTATTACCAGACAAAAAAAAACAAATATATGAGAGTTATATTAGAGTAATTTTATGATAGTGAAATACAAAAGTAAGTTGAATCATCTTTCCAAACATTTCCAATTTTATGACGAAAAATAAATCTAATGAAATTTTTCAGAATTATAATGAAATGAAACTCTTAAGATACCATTTGAATATAAGTCTAAAGAAAAATTAAAAATTGATATGATCGCGCCAAGGCAATAGCAGGTACTCAAAAGTATCACAGTTATATACCTGTAAATGGAAATAGTGTTAGTGTTAAAGAGTACTCGATTGGCACTAAAAATAAAATTATAAAATTTTTGAAATAATAAACCGGAACTATTATTGTAATATTTTTTAAACGCCTATTTTATTGAATATCTAAAAACAATAAAACAATCATTTTTTGAAGTAAATTCTAAAATTTACATCATCCGCAAATTTTTGATATGCTATATAATAATATTACGGCATTTAAAAAATAAATAAATATTTTTTTTTGGGAGGGGGAGGGGGGGGGGGGGCTTTCTCTTCCGGAGGGGGCAAGATATCCAAAACTAATAAAAATTGTATTTTCTTCTTCAATACTTTTTATTTTTTTTATTTTTGTTTTTATTTCTTTGGAAAGCCCCATTTAATTTGAGATATCACATAAAAGAATCGAATAACCCGATCCAGAGTAATCAGCAAATTAAGAAGCACGTCGCCGCCAGTGAAAACAATAAAATTTGAGTCACCCTGTATTCAAAACCGGAGGTCGGCAGACTAAACAAAAAAATAGTGGTCCGATATTTTTTAATATTCAACTAATTTTGAAAGTTTCATCGAAATCGGAGGAGGTCGGGTCCAAAAAATGAAAATTATGATAGTTTTGGTATGGATTTGCTGAATGTTGATATTTCTATAACCTAAATCGGTCTGTATAGACAGTGCTTAACTTGACTCGATTGTTTTGAAAGAGAACTCAAAAACAGATTTTAGTAGTGGGCCACTATCGGCATAGTCTCAACTTTCAGATTCAGATTTCAATGAAAAATTTAATAATTATGAATTAATTTGACGTGGTGCAAAAGGACATAGTACTCCTGAAATTTTTTATTTATTTTTTTACATAATTGAGTGAACAGTGGTTTTCAGACCCTGCCGTTCATCAGCATCTTTCCCGATCAAAGCTACATCCAGCATAATTTCTTGTGGTCCAGAAAACGGAAATGGTATGCTTCACTTCTACCTAACTGGATATCTCGAAGTAATTGCTATCGAGCTAATCGGTTTGACCTTCGCACGCTGTTTGGCAAGCTCATTCGAAATTGAAAACCACTGGTCTGTTCGTGCACTTAAAAATTATGCCAGTAAGCTAAAGATTAGTGGAAACTGCATCAACAACGTTAACAACATCCACCTAAGTAAATACATAACTCTATACCTATTGTTTATTATAGTAGAGTAGCTTAAAATTTTACCACTTATTTTATTTTCCACACCTGCTAATTGTTATACTGGAGTAGCTTACAATTTTTCTACATTCGAAATGATTTTTTGTTTGCGTATAAGTTAGTTAAGGACGTATACTTTGTTTTCCCTATTATGAGGAAAGAATTTTCAGCTAAGTGAATATTATATAAAAGCTAATTCTGGGAACACCATTATTTTTGCACACGCATATTCTGTACTAGTGAGTAGAAGATTTTATTTTGGGTTTAGTATACATAGTGTGCACAGTTCAGAACCTACCTGCTGTCAGCCACATATCGCAATTCATCTCAGCAACTAAATTAATGATAGGGATCTATCGTTTATGTTCCTGACACTCTGGAAAAGCCGCATATATAGTACGCCCGGTAATGCCCACTAATAATTTTACGCGTCAAAATCGTTCAGAACTTCTAACCTTAAAGCGAAAATGTCTCAAACCAAATATACCTGCGTATGGTAATACGAAAACGAAGTGCATACTCTAAAGGAACTTTTTCTGCCCGATGTGCTGAAAAGTAATACATGAAACCCGATATGGGGATTAAAAAAACTCTCGAAGAGGTTCCTTTTTTTTGTTTTGTGGTGTTCGGTTTTTCGCTTGAGCAGGTCGGCAAGTTTTTAAGAAAAGTTCCGAGTTGAAGTTGTGAGTAGAAGAAAATTGATCAGTAGAATCAAAAGGAAAATCATATTAAAATATAGAAGTTGGTGAACGATTAAAGGAGAAATAATTAAAAAAAAACACGAAAACTAAAGGACATGGCATGGCTGATCCCGGGTCCGGAGAATCGAGATAAGTAGTTTGATTTCCAACAAATAGCGCTTTTGTTTTGGATTTTATCCATTGAGATATGTGGCTGGCTAGTGTGGCAAAAATGTAAGAAAGAGAAAAACTTGCTTGCTAAATTTATTCGTCGTATATCCTTGTTGTTTTCGGGTGGCTTGGTGCGATAATTATAGCGTTCAGAATAGTTAGTGGAAAATACTATAATAACTTAAAATCAAAGAAATCATACCAAATTTGGAGTCTATGCTTGTGGCAAACCATTATTGTTGAAACCCACAAAGTTCGCATTACATCCGAAAAAAATAATCAGAGTGTCTTTATTTTACCATATTTCGAAAATAGGTTCCAAGGTCACGTGGCGCCCAACTGAAGTCAGAAAATGTGTTTTCTCTTAGTGAAAAGTGCATGCCTATCCTAACTCCTGAGCTGGCCTTGTGCGTATTTCGGGGCACGCAGTAAACTAACTCATAACGATAACATGATTCATCCGCATTTATAAGAAAATTTTCTCTACGTTTACCTAATTTAGGAAGGACTGATGGAAAAATGGAAACTACCTGTACTTTTCTAAGTATGCTCTATTTTACCTCCCTGCGACAGCGCGCAGAAAATCTTGAACTGGATTGTAGCTATTTCCATCTAACTTCCTACGCGTTTTAGTTACTCTTTTAATTTTTTTTTTTAATTGCAAAAGACCAGCGTAACGCTATTGTACAGGCTGCTTTGCGAAAAAGTTTACTACTTTTGTTTATTTTGTTATAACTTTTAAAATAAATCAAAAAAATTAGTTTCTTTCGGTACTTTTGTTATTATCTGCAATGTTGGCAAATGTGTATGTAAACAATGTCTGATAAATGGCAGCTTCTATTGGCTACAAAAATGCGGCTTATTAAAATTTGTCATAATAATTGAATACATTTCTGGTAGCATTTCATTGATTTTCTGATATTCCGACATAAAGAAACCTGTTGCCGTATGGAGATATCGACGGACAATCAAAATTGCCAAGTTTCGAATAATGTTATAGCAAGTCTATTTTTCCAATTTAAAGTATAAAATTCGCACAAAGTCGCTCAGTAGTCTCTGTCTTGGTTTCATTCGGAGATTTTCCAACAAAATGGGGATTAATGAATGATTCCTTCTGGCCAGATTGCACACCATACTGTAACGAAAAGTGGAAGTGAGGGAGCTTCTAGCATTAGCCGAAGATTTTCAGTTTCCCAGAAACGAATATTCTGTTTGTTGCAATGGCTATTCATATGAAAATTAGTTTGACTATATATCCATAATGATTTTTGTCCAGAATTCTAGATTATAATTTCTAATTGTAGCATCTTGCTATAGTCCCGAAGTCGGGAATGGTTTTAGAGTAGAAGTTGTTGAGTCAGTTCAATTTTATAAACAAAAATTGTCAAATGTTCATATAATATACTCAATTCCTACAATATCAGGAGTAATTAGGTTAAGTTTTACGAACCATGTTTAATCTGGCAACACTCGCGACTATTCCATTCAAATACAAATTTTGTAGGTTAAGGTGACACATAACGTAACGTAACATTTTCACATCCCCCCTTCCCAAAAATACTGGTGTGCCTCAAGGCTCTGTTATATCTCCAACTCTCTTTTTAATTTTCATTAATGATATGCTTTCCCTTACTTTCAATCCCATCCAGGGTTTCGCAGATGATAGTACCGTTAATTTCGCTTACTCCTTTGACACTTTTGCGGACTCCAGAACTCCATTGAATAACGATCTTAAAAATATTGTAGCTTGGGGCAAAGCGAATCGCGTCGAATTAAATCTAAGCCCCAAAGCTGTCTCATCTCATTAAAACAACTCCCGTTTCTTTTGATGGAGCATTAATTTCTGATTCACCGTCACTAAGCATTCTTGGCATTAATATTTCTAATAAGTTAAACTGGACATATCACATGTTCTCTGTTGCCAAAGAAGCATCGAAATGTCTTGGATTTCTGAAAAGGTGTAGAAAATATTTCAGCCCGTCAAATCTAGCGCTCTGCTACAAATCCTACATTAGACCTAGAATGGAATACAATTCCCATATTGGAATATTATCCAAAAGAGAGCCTTCAAGCTCATTGGCGATTTGGCAATAACTCATCATATCGACTCACTCGAGCACCACCGCAATGTTGGATGCCTTTCGCTCCTTTAAAGCTACATGCATGGTCAATGTTCTGATGAAATATCTAGTGTAATCGCTTGTAGAATGATTGCTGCACGCAATACTCGCACTGCAAACCGCGCACATCCTTTAACCCTTCAAATTACTTTCGGCCGTACACTAAAATTCCGTATTGCTTTTTTATCCCGAACAGTCCGAATGTGGAACAGCTTACCATCTTTTGTCTTTCCTCCGGCATACAATCTGCGGAAGTTTAAGGGCGACATACATCGGCACCTCCGCCACTCTCCTCATATATCACAATCCTTTCTCTATCTCCTTCCCACCATGCTGTGCTTTGCCATCATAGGGTATCCTTTGAGCCTGGCTTAATAATATAAAAAAAAAACAATCAAACAAGAGGTTTTTGAAGAAGATCCTTACTAAATATTGTTACCCGGCCCAAAGTGACCCAAAGGACATCTGTTGGAAATGGACACAACTTTAGGTTAGTGACATTTTAGTAAACTTTTGTTTCGGAGAACAGAATTTAGGGGAAGGTTCTAGCATAATTGGTAAATTATAAATACGGCACTTGTGATCGCTAGGGGCCGGATTCTGTAACGCGGAGAATTTGGGACTTTTGAAGATAAGAATTTCGTTTTCTTAGAAATCCTAATTCCCTATTTCTCAATTCCCAATTCACTAACATGGTTGCAGAATGAGGGAAAACGTAAGAAATGTGAAAAAGTGCGAATCGCCTTGGACGATTAAGGGTATCAATTTTTGTTGTAGAGGGTTGAACTTTTTTTTCCATATTTGAAGTAGGTACATCTGTTCATTACCTTCCAATGTCGAAATAAATTTAAATTTCTTTTTGGTATGGATAGTTTTTGAGGGATGTAAGGGGGTAGGTTTTCTCGAGTTTTTTTCGGTATAACTAGAGAAGGGAGAGAAGAACGAGAATGAGAACTCATGGCGAACAAATAGGTTGAAGAAATTGTGCGGGGAAGGTGCGGGGATGGTGCGGGTATAGAAATGGGGAGGACGAGGGAGCCTATTTTCAGACAGTGAAGTGAACGAAGTAGCAATATTTTTGAGTGCCTAAAAAAAATTTAGAAATTTTCGCAAGAAACTTACTAACTAAAAGAAAACTTGAACCGGTTTTCATAGCTGGCATAACTGACTTAATCCATGCAAGTTCAGCCGGATTAATGGAGTTTGATGGAAATTCTTTCACGCTTTTAAGAACAACATTGATATTTGGTGAGATATACACATTTTGGGTCTAATTGCCACCGTATCCCTTTCTTAAAATTCCCTCAATAAACAATAAATTGTTGGCTTTGTTTTAACACTTTTGCGTTTATGGGACATTAGTGTCCCCAACTGTAAGTTTACAGATTAGATTAGAAACGGTACCATTATTCAACTTGAAAAATAACTTGAAAATCATCGCTTTGAGATAATTTTTGGTTTGTAAAAAAAGGCATAATTCGGTTGATTGTGAGTATTATTTTGTGCAAATTATTTTGACTGGTAATACAATAATATTTGCAGTAAAAGTTTTATGAATTGTTAATTCTTGAACACTTGCAATATATTTCTACTACAATTTTTTCC
The DNA here is from genome assembly GCA_963930735.1 of Dioctria linearis. Classification (NCBI taxonomy): domain Eukaryota; kingdom Metazoa; phylum Arthropoda; class Insecta; order Diptera; family Asilidae; genus Dioctria; species Dioctria linearis. The sequence goes on from OZ005741.1 coordinate 65,405,238, forward strand.
TGTATTTGGTAAAAAAATAACTTGGAATTTTTCGCAACTTTATCATGGGCCTGTTGTGTCCCACAAACGGGTAGTGAAATTTTTTGAAGATGAGTATTTTCAATTGTTTTTTTAAATATGGAAAAAGGGAATATTTCAGACGTATCAAGACCTGTAGCTGGAGGGGGGGGGGCTCAGCTAAAATGCACTAGGGGAAGTCGGGAAGTCGGAAGAAGTGGCTTTTAAAATTTTGTAAAATGTGTGCTTGCCAACACTCATAAATATCTTTAGCGACCCAGACTAACCAAGGCTCCTGAATCAATAAAACCCTTTGGAACCATGGTCGGCCACCAATAGTGCAAGAAAAATTTAAAGAAAAATTGTCAAATCATTCTATGAAAACTGTTTGCTTTTGCCCTTGTGGCCGAAAGAGTGAACCACAAGAATTAAGTCACTAATTCGTTTGAACCGTTGTATGTGAATAGTTACTCATTAAAATTCTTAAGAAAATTTGTTAAGTAAATTTCTAAGAAAAAATTAATGCTCCCTACAATCGTAAAAATTTTGAACAATTCAGGCTTGAATCAATATCGCAATGAAAAATTCCAAAACTAAGAACTAAGGTTCTACTGCAAAAACCCCAAAACAAAGTCAAGTTAAGTCAGTTTGTTTGCTCCTGTTGCGAGATCGCCACCAAATTGTACTGCCATCGATTTTATGTCGGAAAATCAGATAAGTAAAAAAAAAAATGTATGACCGCTTGCCAATTTCTTAGAAACAATAGCTGTATTTTTTCGCGTTACGGGTCCGAGCCAGGATCAGAAGTAATTTTCGCATTAAATTATGACTAGTAGGTTCAATCTACATCGAGAGCTACGCACTATAAGCTACAAGCTACACGAAACTCTATTTCAGCTTCATGAAGCGCAATCTACTACAATGAGCGCTACAAGCTTCACATTCATATTGACAACTTAAAATGAATTAAGTGAATCAAGCTTTTAGTGCCATTATATCGTATTTCCTTGCATAAAATTAACTATACGTGCTTGCTCTTTATCCGTCTTGATTAATCGTAACAGCAGAATATTTTTGATATGAAACATGACTTTTACTTCATTATCATATTGGTGTTATTGAACTACAGCTACAAAGTTAGAAATTTGCCTAAAAACAGCTACAGCTTCATGTATTGCTAGCTACACCATGAAGCTCTCTATGTAGCATAAGAAGACAAACAAATGCCCAAACGTTTGTATGGTCACCCATCTGTGCAATTTTTATTTTTGAAGTAGTTTTTCGCATATATTTCTAGAACGGTTCGTCGGACAGAACAAATTATTATAACCAATTTTAAAGGATTTCATATTCTAAATAAGTTTTTAGTACAATAAAAATGTGTAGAACTGATCGTAACACAGTATACGTAAAAAACCTAAATTTTATATGCCATCACTAAGAAGGGTTGCTCGATTTAGTCCATTTTTGATTTTTTTTAGCTTTCTACATTGTTGCATTCTACAGTGTCCAAATATATAGTGGAAAAGAAATTGTTTGTATGGCAACCCCAGGAAGGAGTTGCCCGATTTCTCTCATTTTCGAACTTAATTTTACTTTTTTCTTGTAAAGTCTATATACAAAATTTCTGCTCTCTAAGTGAACGCGTTCTCGAGTTATCGTTCGCACAGACGGACGGATAGACGGACGGCCAGAAGGATGAACATGCAAAATTCAAAATAATTTTTAATAATATGCGTGGGTGTTCAATGCATTTTGCTCTACCATCATTATTTCGAGGTGTTACAAACGGAATGACAAACTTAGCATACCCTTTGAATTTCATCTAGGGTATAAAAATAGCGAAAAGTACAATTCAGCGCAAGCATTAAAAGCTGGGCAATTTAAGACGAAAAATGAATACTTGCAGTTCAAATAAATTTAAAAAAACTAGTTTGCTTTTGTATTTCGACATCTTTCAATGAAATATTGCAATTTCTCTTCTGTGAAATATAGGGAGAAAAAACAAGTACTATTATACTCAAATAATTTAAAAAAGCGCCTCTAAAAACGAAAAAAAAGCCCGAGGTATTTGCTAGATCTAGGTTTTATCTTTCTGAAATGGCCACAATCTAAAGAAATGAGAATACCTACTAACAGGAATCTGCTTTGAAAAAGTTTTACCGTTTTACCATTTTTTACAAGTTTCCGACATAATGCCTCCAATCAAATACTTTTTTAAATTTTACCTTTCATTTGAGATACAAATTCTTATTCTGCTACAAAAAGTTTGCTAGAAATTCGCATTGAAAAATGTATGAAACTTGCAACTTTGGGTACTGACTCCTCTTAAATGCTGGCAATTGTTATGATAATATAAGTATTACAAAAACTACCGAATTTCAAGTGGTTTCTCTGGTATGAGCTGAGGAAATATGAAGAGAAACCCAATTTCTATATCTCGGAAATTTTGGTACTTGGGCAATCCGAAAAATATGCAGGAATTGTTTTCATTAGAAGAAATGAAAGCATTTTTTGGAGTGAACTTTACAATGGGATACCACATTCTGCCAGCGTTTAGACACAACAGGTTAGAGGAGCAGGATATGGGCAATCCACTTATAGGTAATATAATGCCATCAAAAAGATTCTTGACGAAATACAAAGTGCTTTAATTTAAGTGATAAATAAGCTCAACCATCTGCAGACGAACCATCATTTTATAGATGTTGTAAGCTACGTCCCTTTTAAGATCACTTCTATAATTATTTTTAGGATCTTTTGACCACTTCAACTGTCAATCGATCGGAGAGTACACGATTAAATTTAAAAGCGACGACATCAAGAAGTAGTATGTCAAAAAAAATTTGATAAGTTTGAAAAATATGGTACAGGTGTGTTTCACTAACAGGATATCTCGATGAGTTTTATATTGTGTACCCTGGCTCAAGCAATCAAGTAGAAAGTACAATTTGGATGAGGCGGTGATTTGGCAACTAACTGAGAAGCTTTCTGGTTTTGGGTGTGAAGTATATTTTGACAATTTCTTTAATTCTCCTTGACTGTAATTTAATCTGGCTAATACCATAGGCATACAGCACGATCTAATGAATCATTAGCACTTATTATTAATTAAGATGCCGTTGGTTACATAATATTCATAATTATGGCTCAAAAATCAGATCATAATTATGTAAACTAATGAAACGTTTTTTCAAAATGAAGAGAAATGTACCAAAACTGAATGTATTTTGTGATATAATATAAATCTGAAGCTCCACTGTGTATTTGTTGATTTGAAAAACAAGAATAAGAAATGCAACATACAAACTACATTTTGTTAAATTGAAAAAACAGATGAATAAAAGCAAAGTTTAGCGCGTCGTTTCGATCCATAAAAATTAATTAATTAAGGAAATGGCTGTGTGCCTGCAATTCCCTAATAAAAAATTAGCGTCTAATGAGTTACTAGTTAATTATTCACTAGGAGCGCTATGTGTCTAAGGTATAAAAAAAATATCAAAGCATGTGGAACTATTCATACAAAATGGAAAAAAATGGCCCAAATTAGAAGAAATCAATATGAGCCGAGGGCAAATTATGTTTTGCTCTTCTGGTGGAATTTCAGTTGTGAAATGAATGGAAATAATGCAAGCGGTATATACATGCTATCAATACATCGTCATTTGGAAATGAATCCATCAAAATAAGACATTCTGGTTCAGCGGAAAGAAGGGGATCATTTAGTACAGTCAATCCGATTTTACAGTATTCACTAAGACCTTATGTATAAATTGACAACAGGAAGCTGACCGAAAAACAATATTGTTTCTCTACGCGCAGACATTCATTGGGATATCCCACACACGAGTATTTCTGATGCAAAGAAGAAAAGAGATATCTCTCCAAAGTGTAGAGATATGACTTTTCTTCTTCTCAACTCTTCCGTAAAAAACCGGTATGCATACTACATCAAGAATACTTGGGTGTGATAACCCATTGTCTACCCTTTAGCGTAGACATTATCGTAGGCACACAAATTTAGTGTAGACAATTTCGAAAATGTTCACTATGGTGTGGACAATGTAACCATTGTACTTTGTTTAAAACAAAACTGTTAGTTAGTACATGGACCATCACCAATTGAAGTTGTATCTTATAAGAATACGAATTAATAAAATAAAAATTAAGATTTTGATGTAATCCGATTCGATCTCGAAATTTAGAAATGTTTTATTTAAGGAACTGAATTGTAATACTTAAAGATCTATACGATTTCTGCATATATATTATTCTGTTAGAATTAGGGATGATGTGTACAATGAATATGATGATAATTCTGATTAATTTATATCTGAACAATTTTTAATCATTATCCTAAGGTCAAATAAATTATGTCGGTTATTATCTGAATCATTATTTTTGGTGTACTTATAATCTATTTCCAAACTAACAGAGTATAATAAACCCTATTTGAATAATCTACCAATTTCTTATTCTGAACGCTTATAAAATATATGTAGACAAGAAATTATTGTCTACAGATAATTATCATCACGTAGAATACGTCACACAAAACTTTCAAAAAGTGATTAAGGATTGATAGAAGGATACTGGTACGATATCGATACAGGGTATAAAGATTCTTATATCGCCGTATAATTTTACTGCAATGTTTCAGCAATTTATGTAAATGTAGTATGATTCAGATTATAATAATCAGGCAGACAGGGTAAAACCAATTATCATTCGACCATAATCAAGATTTTCAAAAATTGCTATACCTTTGAATTTGAGTTCAATGATTAAAAATTTCACGCAAATCTCGACAAAAATTTACAGAAACTTCATTTTATTTCACGAAATCTTGGGTAATAAGAGTTTTGAAAAATTTAATTACGAATGAATGATCATTAATTTTGGCTAGACTAACAACGATAAAGCCAATTATTTGGAAATCGCTATTACTCGTATTTCTTGGTTATGTCGATAAAAGCCTTTGAATGTAAGCAATTTTTTAACATCGAAGTGACATCTTTATAATGAAACCCTGTTTTACGAAAGTTATGTTTATAGTGTTGTGGCCCAGTCTGCAAGTGCACTGAAGCAAGAGGCTGGCAAGGTGTACCGGTAGTAAAGTAGAAAGCAATAGCGGAACACATTACTTCGCACAGTAAAATCCCGGCCTATTGCTGATTAATGTGATGTTTGTTCACATTACTGTGGTGGTGCTCGTTTTGTTTACAACAGCACAGCTACTTACTATCAGTGACATCGGGTAGTAGTTTTAGTCATCGGTTGTAGATTATGACCGCATCATAATTACATATGTTGAGGGTCATGTTCTACTTGCGATATCCGTGGGTTTTCGATGTGCGCTACTGAATTTGTGTGATCAGTTAGAATTTCAATTAAATCGCGGTGGGTTTCTAATTTCGAGAATAAGTTGTGCGGTTAGAGCTATTGTATTAAAATTAGAGTAACAATAGTTTGTTTTAAGGATAAAGTGTTATTTTTTAAATAAAAACAGTTGAATTATTGAATTGATGAGTTTTTGAATCCTAATAGAACAAAGTCTTATATTCCGAAGAAAGAAGATCGATTTGATTATAGATCCGATGGCTGAGATAGCGGCTTTCAAAATTCGTAAATAACTTACCTGTAATCAATCAATGTTAAAGCTCTTCAATTCTGAACATCAAACAAAATGTCCATTTGATGTTTTTAGGATAGATTATGAGTGACATAATGCCGCAGTTATAGGAAGATGGGGATTAATCACAGGAGCATTCTTCTTGAGATTTAAGACAAAAGCTCTTGAAAGTAACTTTCTTCTTGTTGTATCCCCCCAATAACTTCATGATCAAAGTAATTGAAGCTAAAATTAAATATGAAAGATATACAGAATCAGAGGATCATATTATTCCACAGATGACAACGGGAATCGAAACCACAAAAATTAATTATATTCCACTTTGGCTACTGAGACGCAAAATCAATAAAAGGAAATTACTTTATCTTCTATCGCTAAGCCATTTTTAAGTTTATTCTGAATCGAAAATATCACCTTAGACAACATTTGTAAGAAACAAAATCTGCAAAAAAAAAACTTTCAAAGATACGATACTTCACGCATCCTGGTACTACTATTGTAGTGGGAATTTTAAAGAGGTTTGTAAGAACGAGGAGTTAGCTATGCTATGGGCACGAACAGTGTGTCTAAAGAGAATGGGCAAGTTAGTCGGATTAACCAGAAATAATTAATATCTTAGTAAGGCTAGATGTGACTGAGGCTTTCAAAGCTTCCTGTCTCATTAGTATGGACATTGGAAGGAAACCTATGCCATGGTGGAACAGCAGACTTAGTGAACTCCGCAACGCTTCCAGATGGATTTTTAATAAGACCAGGTGGTTCGAAAAAAAAAACTGGCGAATTTACCACGAGACTCAGAGTAACTACGTTGGATTTTACAGCCGCGGGTCGAGACGGTATTCTGCCCGTTCTTCTTAAGGCAGAGAGGGATGTGCTGACTCCATACATCAACTCGATTTTCAGGACATGTATCATTTTTGGATATGTTCCCGAGGTTTAGAGGAAGGTGAAGGTTACCTTCGTTCCGAAGACTGGTATGGCTTCTTACATGGACCCGAAGAGTTTTCGAACAATAAACCTCTCTTCATTCCTTTTGAAATGCCTGGAGAGTCTTCTGGATGAATATATCAAGAAAGTAGCCCTAAAGACTTCTCCGTTAAACACGTCACAGCACGCTTACCGGAGGGGCAGATCTACGGAGACGGCTCCCCATTCAATGGTTACTGTCATTGAGCCGAGACTGGATCGTGGACTGTTTACCTAGGATAGGAGCCTTTTTGGATGTCGAGGGGGCTTCTGACAGGGCCACCCGGAGTAACTATGTGAGGCACCTCGTCGGCATGGGTGTTGACCGCACCGTAGTGCGGTGGAACGACTAAATATTGAGATGACATTACTTAACGCTTTTCTGTTAATTTTTCTTCATAGAATTATATATCAAAACCGTGTGCCTTCTTATTTACATGACGAGTTAGTTTTCCTGGGTTCATCTAGAAATCTTAACATTTTAATTCCGCGACACAGATATTCCATAATGGAGAAATTTTACTTTGTTTGTAATACGTTTATTGAATTTACTTCCTGCGTTGGGGGCTTTCAGGGAACTTTTATACCAATACTCGCCAATTGACAACATATGATCACAAAATTTACTTATTTTTGCACTCACTCAAAACACAAATCACTTAATTGTCACTGTCAGAGATCTTAATTTCGTTAATTTTTTCTCTTTAATCAATGTTCTATTAATTGCTTTTGTTGAGATTATATACTTCATTCTGAATTCTGACAAGAATAACATTGTATAATTTCTATAATATTATTATTTTCGTATTGATTCTCTTTTCCTAATCTTTTAACTTTTTAGCTTTATTTAATTTAATTTTGTTTTTCTCTAAGGTTATTCATTAGCTTTTAATTCAATATAATATGTATTCAGTAATAGTAGGTGCAGGAAAAAGATTTTGTAAGTCGTATTGTACCATTCGGCAGGAAATAAAAATTGAATTGAATTTAATTTTTCACAAGAGCTAACCGAAGTTGACGAAACTTTGAGCAAAATTATAAAAGCGTGGTTGAGATATAACGACTGTCGTTTGGAAGACATCATTAGCAAGTGGCGACAAACTTTTTCTTTTCGCCGCATTCATATCCTTCAACTACAGACGTCACTGGATGATACAGTTTTTCAGAATGGCCATTGTACAAAAACCTTTTATTAGAAATGAAGCTATATAAAACATTTAATTATAAAATTTTAATTCAAACTTGCGCCTGAGAGTCTGCAATATATCTTAACACTCCTATGATCACATTCGCATCAAAATTGTTTTTTTTTTATTTGAGGTTCTTATACGCATAGGGCTCTGCTTTAGTTGGTTTTGATCTGGACTCGCAGCAACATGAGCTCTACTGATAAAAATTACTGGTAATTTATTTAGTTTATGTACGATTTCACTGATTTCTGCTTAGCATGATCAAAGTTTGTCATTTTAGTGAAAAACTCATTGCTTTTGAAAAAATAAAAGTTTTAACATGCTAATTTTCTTGCTTCTGTTAGTCTGTTGCATAAATTTAATACTGGGCAAATAAGGCCGTTTTGTGATTTTTGTACTTTTTTTCATAGGAAATCAAAATTGACTCTGTCAGAGATTCTAGATGGTATTGACAATTTCCCGGAGCATATTTCCTCTCCGGATGAAATTGTATTGGCTACCCCACCCGTAAATTATCTTACTGATGAGGAGTCAGGGAGTCACTGACATACAATGAGAATGGACTAAGCATTCTTGCTTCAAAAATGGCACAAATATTGAACAGGCTGTGAAAACCCTTTATTTCGTACAATTGCAGACCGATTCATAATTTAATATTGTTTGTCGATTGGAAACACTAAAGATGTTATAAAATAGCATTGCATTAATTTAAAATTATTTAGAAAGTTAAACTTGTTTTAATGAACCCAAAAACTCATTTGTAATATTACTGAAAAATGTGCTCCTCTCCAGATTTGTTGTCAAATTTCCTTGAGCTTGTAAGAGATAAACGTATAAAAACAATATATTTGTCTGAATTTGTATGTCAATTCCAATGCATTCCAATTAATACAGCCGTACTGTTTCCAATACTGGTTACAGTTCAGTGTACATTTTGAGCTTGAAAAAGACAAATAGATTTTAGCAAAAATTTGTGCCATTTTTAACTATAGGAATTAGATAGGATGGCTCAGTCCTTTCTAATTATATGTCAGTGCTGGGAGTCAAGAAGAGGAAAATCCAAGCCATTTTTCGAGTAAGCAGTTACAAGCAGAAGCTGAGGTTACCATCAACGACTTTGAAGACTACACTGAAATAGTTATTCCATGCACTACGAAACCCAAATGGAAAATTTTTCAGCATTGGGTTCGAGGAAATGAGGATGATTTGCCTTTGAGCTCTTTTTCCTGGAAACAGTCCGTGCAAGAGTGGAATTAAACAAAAACTCCATCACTACAGCTCTCTGCTGAGTCAGAGCCGCTGGATTTTTTCCAACTATTTTGATGAGGAAGTTGTGGAATCGATAGTTCGTGAAACTACGTCCTACACCACCAAAAAAAAAAACTTTTCTGTGTGCATAAACAGAAATGATTTCTATGCCTTTTGTGGAGTATTGATTTTATCGCGTTATGTTGCGTTACCAAGAAGAGGAATGATCTGGGAAGAAAGGGAAGATTCCCGCAATCTAATGATTTCGAAAGGGATGCAACGCACAAATTTAAGGCGATTTTCACAAATTTGCACTTCATAGATAATGATAAGCTTAATTTTGGAGATCGATGTTCGAAGGTAAGGCCCCTTAGCTCTCATCTAAATAAAACTTTTTTACGATACGCTACGGTGGAAATGAATATTTCCATCAACAAAGCAAAGATCCCGTATTATGGACGAAATCCCTGCAAACAATTTATAAGGAACAAACCGGTGCGATTCGGTAACAAGGTTTGGGTTGCAGCTAGTCGATTGGGATACTGTTACCAGTTTGATATTTACCAGGGTCGATCTGGAGCTAAAGACAAGGCAGTTCCTCTTGCAGAGGATGTTGTTCTGACATTTGCGAATACCATGAAAAAGACATTTCCCGAAGTTCACTTTACATTTTTTTTCGATAATTTTTTCGCAAACCCAAAATTAATGCACGAGCTCAAAAAAATGAAATATAGCGCTACATGTACTCTTCTTGAAATTCGTCTAAAAACTATAGCTATTTGTGAAAAGGAAAAATTCAATAAAACGAAAAGGAGTGACTACCAAAATTTTATCGACAAAAGGAATGACCTTACCATTACCCGTTGGAAGGATAATCAAGTGGTAACCTTACTGTCAAATGTTAATGGAGTACATCCTATTGGCTCAGTGAGGCGACATGTTCATACAGAACGAAAAAATGCGATTTAAAGCAACAAAATGTCGTAAAACTGTATAACAAGAACATGGGGGGTGTTGATTTACTCGATAATCATATAGCGAATTATCGAATCTGTATTCGGGATAAGAAATGGTATGCTCCAATTGTTACATGGATGATAGATTTTTCAGTAACAAATAAACTTGATGGCCTACAATTTAGGCGTCAGCTAGCATAGGCGCTTCTGACGAGATATGGAAAACTACATACAAAAGGGCGATTACTAAAACCTCCCTCGCATTTATCAAGTGGAGCTCCTGTTACGGTACAGGAAGAAAAACGTCTTAGATGCAAAAAATGCAAAAGTCAAACTGTAATACGGTGCAAAGTCTGCAGGATTGCTCTACATAGCCATTGCTTTGAGAAATTCCACAGCAATTTGAAATAAGTGATGCCATTTTTGAAGTTTTTTTTTTTATTCTTATAATAATGAACTCTTTTTAAACACAAATATTTATGTCATTTTGTTTATTGGAATCAAATAAAATTGAATTGTTGCACTTTTTAAGAAAAATTTGCTTTAAATTGCCCAGTGTTGCGTTTGCGCAACGCTCCATATTTTCACTATTATTAACCATTTTTTTTTCTGTATTTACTATTAATTTGATGTAAAAATATCGTGAAACTTAAAGAAAAAACAAAATTTTCGGAAAAAATAACTTTGGACATAAATGGGTTAATATGTAAAATAAGAGAAAATATGTAAATATTAATAATGCAAACTATATGTTTAACTCTATTTTTCTTTTAACTTTCTTTCCGTGAATCATATACTTCCATAAATAAATTAGTTGCAATAATTATAAAACACAGGAAAAATATATATTTTATTTAATTATAACAGAGAATTTCTACCCCTCATCCTCATTGCAAGTAAGACCATTAAAAAATAACAGCGATTGATTTGAAAGATTTGCTATGATCAAAATAAACACAACGGCTTACGCATAGTTAAAGTTGGATCTGGTTTTAGTGAAACGGAGATTAAAGCCAAGAAAATTTGATTGCATTAAAGTCCAATTTATGATTACGGGTCATTTCATGTTTAATTTGAATGCACAACGCGTTCAGCATACATTATTCTTCGAACGTGCAGACAATTAAATTGGAACGCGATAAATTTTCAATTTTTTTAACAGTTCATATTTTGTTAAAACAAACACAAGGTTGGTCGATGTGAATAGTTTTAATCGTTTTAACTTTGACTGTGGTGGAAACTCGATTTGAACACAAAAATATTTAATTTTTTGAACATTTTATATGGTTCAAATGAACGCAAGGTTGGTTGATGTGAATATTTTTGCAATCAGGAACACGCGTTCATTTTGAGCGAAATTGGCGCCGTTTTTAACTCGAAATCATTTGGTTTAAACAATAATTTCGTTCAATTTCACATATTCATTTTTCTCCATGTGGCAACACCAACAAGGCCCATTTCTATAATTATATTTAATTATTTTTTTTTTAAATATCATGTACAAAATTTCAATTTACTCAGTTGACGTGTTCTTAGGCAGTACCCAAATATTTAGTGAAACACAAAATTTTGTATGGCAACCCCGAGAAGGAATTACCCGATTTGTCCCATTTTTGAGCTTAAGTTTACTTTTTTTTTAAGCCTGTGTGCACAATTTAAACTCTCTAAATAGATGCGTTCACAAGTTATCGTAAGGATGGACAGACGGACGGGCGGACATGCAAAAACCAAAATAACTTTTAATACTATGCGTCCGTGTTCAATTCATTTTGCTCTGGTATTATTATTTCTAGGCGTTACAAACGGAATGACAAACTTAGTAAACCATAAACCGTATGATTTCATCCAGGGTAAAAAAAAAACTTGCCTATAGCTTTTAATGCTATTTTGTAACAAGCTTAATTTGTGCTACAAGAGGAAGTCTCTGAAGTCGATGAATTTTTACAAAAGTGTGCTGTATGAGATAGATAGGTACTTAGCTTCGTGCACTTTTAATTAAAAATGAATTTTATTTAGGCAATTCTAGAGCAGTTTTTTAACCGAGTTTGTAGATAACCACAACTTTTCACTTGTAATTTATTCAGTTATGCATATGCATGAATTGCCCCTCAATGCATGTCCTTTCATTGAAAAGTTTTAATTTGACATACTTCTGCCAGTCGGGGTGCGTTCTTTGGAGTGTGGGCATAGTCTTTTCGGGAACTTAAATTTATTTAAAAAAAGACTATAAAGCCACTTTAAAGTGAGGATTTTAATTTGTGTACAGTTTTTAAATCATAAGTGATAAAAACAATAATTTGGAAGAAATAATGGTCAGTAAATATCGAATTTTAAATTCAAATTTTAACATTAATTTCGGAATAATAATATCAGTTTTGATATTGAGGAAAAAAGTTATGAAGAAAAAGCCAAAAGTAAATAATAACTGAAATAATATGTAAAATAAAAATTAATTTAATTTTTAGCTCAACACCAACCCATCCCGAATCACATAGACGGAAAGTATTACGACTGTTGCTACACAATTTTCCTTTTAACCTCACTAATTTTTCGTCTCCAGGTCACCGGAAAATATCTGTGTGCACTGTTCTATCAGTTAACTGTGGAGTGAGTTTGACAAAGTTTTTTTTTATTTAATTTATTATAGGAAACAGAAAAAATTATATAAAGAATGCCTTTTATAAGGCAAACAATTAAGTATAATAAAAATATGCTTTATCTCAAGATGCATCTTCTGAATTTTTCTTTACTGAAATCTTAAAAAACACGAAAAGTTAATACGACTTTGCGTCAAATCTGTGCGTATTCGCATGATCAAAATTCCACATAGTTTGAGAAAAAATATAAAATTAAGTAATGACGTGTCAAAAGTAAAGATTTCTGGGCTTTATATGTATGTAATTATGCAAAAATTGGTACATAATAACGCAATATGTGGTGCATTTAGTAGATAAATTTGCAGTTGAGTATGGAAGATCTTAAAGTGGTAGAGGAAGCGACGGAGAGAAAACTAGTAAACAAGTTTTGGTTACTAATATATTTTGGTTTGAAAGTTGCTATCTTCAGAGACGAATAACTATCACAATTAATATTATTAGAAAGAAAATTCAATTTGTAACAAAGATCGAACCTTTTTCTGTTTATTTTGAAAACTCAAATTGTTTAGTACAATGATAAAGGAAATAAAGTCAATAATGTTAACCATGGTAACGACAAAAATTTCTTGTTTTTATATATTTTGCATACAATTTGGCGTTTTTAATTCGTTTCATCACCGTCAGATGGAACGATGTGTTTTCGGAAAGCATTCACTTGTTTTGAGAGCTCTGCGGCTGGCTGTAGTGTGCAGGCTCGGAAAGTGTATGCCGCCATTGTCTGCTTTAGGTACTTGTGTGTAGATTTCGCTTAATATTTTAAGTTTTATAATTGGCAATTTCTTGTTTTTGCTTGGGAGGCGAGAATCTATTTTAGCAGTTCTATTTATAATCTATTTATGGGACCTGTTAGTAAAATTATGTCCAATAATTATGGAATAAAGAAGAGAAAACTGAATATTGCTAGAGGTATGTAAATTTGTATATGTGATATATATAACCCTAAAAGCCGTTACACAGAAAATCGATCAAAGTTTGTGTATTTTTTTTGTTTTTTTTTTTATGAAATTGTTCAAGAAGGTTGGCAATATTGAGAATAGCAATTTTTTGTTGTAATCCATATATGACCGAGATGTGGTCTTTTGAAAAATGTGGGAAATTTTGCTTAGTAGATGTAACTTAATCATCTTATCTCCATCAAATAAACGTTATTTATTTTGGGAAGCTTTGTGGTTTTCTGAAAATTTGCTATCAAGGATAATGAATATTTCGGTTATCCGTGAATATCTCAAAATGTGGAGTCCCGATATTTTTTATGTTATTGTATGGGTCTTAATCCTTAATGGGTTTTAGTGAAGCTGTTGGAAGGACCTATAAAGTCAAATCTAAGTTTTTATAGTAGCACTTTGGTTATCTAGTTAATAAAATGGTAAAACTGACATATTATCAACATTGCCAAAATTATATGAAACGTTGCAACTCAGAGTTCTCGGAAGAGTTTTATTTAATGAGCGGTTTCAGTAAAATAAAATTGGCCCAAGCAATAATGGTGCCAGGCAAATTACAAGGAAAAGTGTCTGACCAACAGCACAGAGCGCACAGATTTCGTTCGCCTCTTGCCTGCTCCTCACTGAAAACGTTTTATAAGCTCAAAAAAAAATCTATGAAAAATCCGACAGTAAATCTAAAATCTCGCAATCCTACTGCTGTGCAGATACCCGAAATGCTTTGGAGTACAATGCACACGAATACAACAGCATGTACATATAGAGATTTGTTTCAATTTGCAAATTGCATACTTTTATGCGTTTATGCTCCACTGTGCTTTTGAAAACAGAAATCGTGAGCTTTTTTGTAGGTGGTATGCCCCCTTAAATAAAAGTACTAATAATGTCGTTAGTAAATTAATAAAACCTCATATTTGGATAGTGGTTTTGCAGGTAATCAGGAAAAATCCCTCCTAGTGACAGAGGTAATAAATGAAGGGCAAATTGTCTTCCACTATTCACGGGTAATAGTATCGCCATCTCAAAGTGTTCATTAAAATATCCTTCGAACTAATTGTGAGTAAATGATTTCGGATAGGTTTATGGCCGGCAATTTAGGGCTAGAATAAGTGTGCGTTTGTTGTGAGAAAATGAAATGTGTGGATCCCAAGAGAAGAGCCTTTGAGTAGCAAGTTCAGATTACCTTCGGGCATGAATAGTGGTTGAGCTGGTGAGTTTGCTCTAAAATGTAACTACCTGGGATTGAATAAATATCGTAGAGTACTACAATAGATAATAAATCCATGACGGAAAAGAATTTTTTTCGCCAATAGAGATTTGGTTATTTTTGAAAAAAAAAACAAAAACAAAATCATATAAATTTGTTGTGTTATAATTTATCCCATAAAATGTTTAAACGACTAACTTTTTTTCAATTTTTTTTTCACTTTTGACACAATTCTTTCTAACAATCTCTTTCTTGACAATGTGTCTAGATACTTTATCCTTATGGTCTCCAAAGACCTAATTTTTTGATCTATAGAGACAAAAGTCTCTTGCGGTGTAAACATTTTGGAGATTTTAGTTTGTGTAAACCGGTGACTAGAGACCAAAGGTCTCTCAACGTGTATTTCTACATTATGAATTTATAAAAATCAATTACAATTCCTTCTTTTGTCCAGTGCTGAGAAATTACTTGAAGACACATTAGCTGCGTTGGCATTACGAGTTGGTATGCAAAAAAAATAAATAAAAAATACTGGGCAATCTTGAATAACTCGGTGCACAATTGAGAATTCGATGTTTTAAAAAAATTAAGCCAAAATTGAGTTTTCGTAAAAACTGGTCGTTCAGATTTTGACTGAAAGATTTTAAATTCAGCCACTCATCTATCAATTTTGTGTCATCAATGTTGATGCTGTTGTATTTTCAATTGCAGTCCATGTAGTATTTTCAGTTATATTAGGAAAAAACATCCAGTAAAATTTATTAAATTGTTGTAAATATTATACATTTCCACTACTCTATGGAACAACATAGGAGTCGAGTTGGTATGTCAGTCGGCAATATCAGGTAAACCGTACACGTACAGTACACGCAAAAAGTAAATTTTTATTTATTATTTTCGAAAATTTGAAAACCCGGACGGTATAGGAAACCCCATCCGGATGTTTCCCGAACGACCTCCAAATTAGGACAAATCCGGGCAAACCCGGACAGATGGCAGCCCTAAACATTACTAATCGATCCAAGGTAAGACATAATAAAATGAAAGCCTTGATAATAATTTTTCATAATGGCAATTCATCAGGAACTGCCGCAACAATTTATCGTGCTTTTTCATATATGTAAGTGCTGATCAAAAGTAATGATAATTCGTGGGCATATTTTTTTTGCATTTTCCAAGGCACATTTTAAAGTTGAGTAAACAGTATTTATAGTTTCTTTCTGGCTGATGAATAAATGGTAAAAAAAAAAGAATTCGAAACATAGAAAAAATACGATTTTGCATCGTCAAACGTTCTATATATCCATTCGAACCTGGCAGCTCTGAGATATCATTCCATTTTCCATACATCCATAATACATCAACCTTTTGGAGCATAGAAACAATTATATTTTAGTCCTAAATCATATAACACATTTATTTTCATAAACTTGCACAGGGACTTTAACTTTAGGCGCATTATCTTTTGCACTAAAAATGACGTTAGAGCGTTCTATTTTTTTTTATCGGCTTCAATTGCACTAGCTGGTGTTAAAATTTGAATTATATCCATTATATGAAAAGTTAGACATTTATATCGGCATTATCAGAAGCATATTATAGAAAAGCTCCAGTTTCAGGTGGTATAGTAAATAGTTAGGGGTGGTGAACTATAGGTGCTTCATAGCTGACTGTTTCTTTCCAAAGGACGATAATACGTCAATGACGCATTTAGATCCCCAAATCGTCGATGACAAAATATCGACAGACTAAGTTGCAATTGTGATATAAATAATCTTGGACGAACAGTTGTCAGAATGGTATGACTAATGGCCAGTGTGCATTTTAGCTTAAGACGATCCAGTGGAGGTAATCGATTTTCTAAAATTATTTCTTCTAAAAAATAGGTCAGTGAAATTCGTCATTCATTTTCTCGAACATTTTGCTAGGAAGATGATAGTTTTCATTATTTACTGCCAATCTAACCGACCAGCGACCAGATCGTGTTCGTAAATAATTCGTCGTGTAACGCTTTTCTGCTATCTCAAGAACGGAGTTCTTAAAAGAAAGCGTCGAGATCAAATGGATTTTACTGTGAATATTCATTTTTTTTTCTTTTTTTCTCATTTTCGGCTTCTTCACCGCAAAAAATCCAAAGATTTTTAAACGAAAACCGTGGTTCACTGGAACGCATTTTCCTGTGAGGTGTGCTCGTAGATGCTTCATCTTGCTATCTTTTTGATGCCAATCGGCTTGACTTCCGCTTATAATGCATACCACAGAACTAGCATTTCGTAAACATTCACCTTTTCCATCCACTCTTTCAACACTTGACTCTATCAGCGTGCCAACTCAACGTTCCATAACAGCAGTTTTACCTTCCAGCAAAAATTTATCACAGATAAAACAAACGTCTGCCATTTTTGGATAATTTGTTTAGATAAAATTTATACAAAAATAATTGTCCATTCACAAGGAAATATCACAATGCTAACGTTAGTTCGTACGTAAAGCAGATATAAACAAATTTATCCGGTGGCAAAAGACAGGCGAGCAGATGTCTTTCAAGCCCTTCTGCGGGAAGAAGGTAAAGGTGTTTAATTACGTTAACGCCTACCAGGGGAGGACCTTGCCATGCAAGGCACTCTGTCAAGACCGTCCGTACGTGACGAAGAGTCACATCCTGCCCGAGGTGTTCCTGCACAGGCAGCTGGTGGGCATCCCCTGGGGTGCAGCTGGCTACCTGACTGAATACGGCGGATCTAGAGAGGAAAACTCGATAAAACCCGCAATCCCAGGTGTAAACAATCGTGCCTATGGGATGAATGGCCCTGCGTGAGTGTGTCTTATAACGATGGACTCCGGATACCAGGCGACCTCCGGTTTCAACCTTAGCCTTATCTCGGCATGCCGGCTCTGCTGAGATGGACCAACCTTTCCGAGCATACTCGTGGGACCAAAATAGATAAGCCCGTTTTTTCTGAGGGAGGTGCACCTCTAAATGTATCAAAACCCCAATCCGGGGCTCTTAACGACCCCGAAAATTTCCAGGACATTACAAGTCCTTCATCTGGCTATGCGATGGATACACTCCCCCTAGACGAGGAGGATCTCCTTAGATCACCAGACCATAGCCAACAGGACAGCGGGAATACTGAAGTTCCCACATCCAAAGAGCGCAAGCCAAAGCTCAGTGGCGCGGCCAAAAAAAGGTTTAAATGGCTTTTAAAACATGGCCACACAGAGGCAGAGGCTAGAAGGATTGCTGCCCTTCAGATAGAACAGCGGAATGAGGAGAGTCTTAAAAAATGGACTCGCTCTGACGACTCTTCTCCTAAAGTGGAGCAACCTAGCGCCAAACGCAGCAAGGCAGCAACGGAGAATCTTTCAAAGAAGCACGTCTCCCAGCCTTTGCGTAAGCAGCCCTCCTATAAAGAGGTTGCAGAGAGCGTTCGGGTGGGTATTCTTCCCGTCGGTTATCCTGAGGTGGCACTCAACATGGATCAATTGAAGTCCGTACAGAGTGCTATCTTGAGAGAGATCGCGGCTAGAAAACAAAGCCCCCTGAAGCCAAGCTTCCTGGGCTCCACATTTACACCAGGGTGGATGGTCATCAACTGCGCCAATCAGGACACCATGACGTGGCTAAAAGGTGTAGTTGG
Source organism: Dioctria linearis (assembly GCA_963930735.1). Taxonomy (NCBI): domain Eukaryota; kingdom Metazoa; phylum Arthropoda; class Insecta; order Diptera; family Asilidae; genus Dioctria; species Dioctria linearis. The sequence continues at coordinate 65,423,676 of OZ005741.1, forward strand.
GGAGCTAAAACCCTGGGAAGGAGCCAACCTTGTCATGGTCGAGGAAAGTGAAATTCCTCGCCCACAAGTTCTTGTGGGATACTTTCCCAACAGCGCTGAGGACCCTACGGACTTGATTCTCGACTACATCGAGGGTCAGAACGCGGGGTTAAAGGTGTCAGAGTGGATTGTGTTACGCAAGACACAAAAACCACACGTAACAGAGCTAACCTTCTCCGTGGACCATATGTCCATGGAGGAGCTAAAAAAGGCTCATTACACAATTGGGTACAAGTTCGGCTCAGTCCAACTTAGGCCCAAGGGTGGGGCAGTAAAGACTGTGGCGGAGGCTGGGGATGGCCAAGGTCAGATTAAAACTCTGACTGATGAGCCTCAGCCATCGACATCAGGAACCAGCAGGCCTAAACTTTCTGTCAAGGCTAAGGCTGGCCCCGGTAAAGCAGTCGGAACTGCAGAGGCTAAGCCGGGGACTTCCGCAAAGAAGTCCGAAGGCACTAAGAAGAAGCCTCCTCCTGCCCGTGTGAAGCAGGGCAAAAAAGGAAATCCGAAAGGATCTCCTATCAAGGCTGCTAGCGGCCATAAAAAGTCATCCTAGTCATGACTAATCATCATCTAAGTTGCCTCCAGATAAATCTCCATCATGCCAAAGCGGCATCAGACGTGCTTAGCAGGAGATTTGTCTCGGAGAAACTTAGTCTGGCGCTCATACAGGAGCCCTGGGTACATCAAGGCCGCATTAAAGGACTTCCCACAAAATCATGTAAGTTAATTTACAGTAATGAGCATGAATATCCCAGGGCAGCATTGCTGCTCAACACTAATCTAAATTTTATTCCGCTTTCGCAGTTCATTTCGAGGGACGTAGTTGCAGTAGCTCTCGAGGTACCAACTCCGGGAGGTAGTCACGAGGTAGTAGTGACCTCAGTCTATTTTCCGGGAGATGCGGATACACTACCTCCTACAGAGCTAAAAAGACTCATCAGCTACTGCAAACGAAGGGGAAAGCAATTTATCGTTGGATGCGATGCGAACGCACATCACACGCTATGGGGCAGCACGGATACCAACATCAGGGGTGAGTACCTCCACGATTTTATAATATCTAATAATTTAGAGATACTAAATCGAGGTAATAAGCCAACCTTTATGAACACTATCAGACAAGAGGTCCTGGACCTAACACTTGCCAGTATGTTCATAAGCACAAAAATAAGCAGGTGGCACGTATCGAACGAGATTTCCGTGTCCGATCACAGACATATCAGGTTCGATATAGAAGCCGCACTTAACTCAAGTCTAGAGTACCGAATCCCTAAATTAACTAACTGGGAACTCTATCGACAACATCTTAAGGCTGTAGTTAACTCTCCCGGTAGTAGCATTAGCACAACGGAGGAGTTGGACTCAGCCACTACGCAGCTACAAACGGCTGTACTGACTTCATTCGAACACAGCTGCCCTCTGAAGCGAAAGACTTGTAATCGGCAGGTACCTTGGTGGAATAGGGAACTGAGTTTGAAAAGAAAAGAAGTCAGAAAACTATTTAAAAGAGCCAAGCTCTCTGGTACCTGGGGAGAATATAAAAAGGCTCTAACGGAATATAACATAGAATTAAGAAGATCTAAAAGAAGAACCTGGCGGACCTTCTGCGATGGCATCATAGATCAACTGCCCGCAGCTACCAGGCTCCATAAGGTACTTTCGGAGGATCACACGAATGGTATATGCTCACTTCAAAAAGAAGATGGGAACTATACCGAGAGTTGTGAGGAAACAGTCAGGCTCTTATTAGAAACTCACTTCCCCGACTCTACCAGTCCCGTTCAAGGAATAGTAGCTCCAGACCCAATTGAGGTGGGCAATTACAGGGTCTCTAACAGGAGTAAGAGCCTTGCGGGAAGAATCTTCACTCCTAACAAGGTTAGATGGGCCGTGGGTACGTTTAAACCCTTTAAATCTGCTGGAGGGGACGGCATCTTTCCTGCCTTACTAAAGCAAGGGGTTGAAGAAATATTTGTTCCACTACAAAACATTTTTCGAGCCAGTTACGCTCTGGGGTATATTCCCCAATGCTGGAGAGACGTCAGGGTGGTATTTATACCCAAAGCAGGAAAAAGAGCTAGCTCTCTAGCCAAATCGTTCCGACCCATTAGTCTCTCGTCATTTTTACTTAAATCCATGGAAAAAATCCTAGACCTACATATTCGAAGTGAAGTTTTGATTAAATCACCACTTCATTCTAAGCAATTCGCTTATCAAGCAGGCAAGTCTACCGAGACTGCCATCCACACTTTGGTTAAAGACCTCGAAAAAGCTCTTGAAGCAAAAGAGGTGGCCTTATGTGCATTTGCAGACATAGAAGGTGCTTTTGATAACACCTCCTTCGAAGCAATTAAATCAGCTGCCGAGGACAAGGGCTTCGAGCCCCCCACGGTTAATTGGATAGACTCCATGCTTAGAAGCAGGAGGATAACTACTACTCTAGGAAACTGTTCAGTCACGATCACTGCAGCTAAAGGCTGCCCACAAGGAGGAGTTCTCTCTCCACTCCTATGGTCGATCGTGATTGATGATCTCTTAGAGAAGCTGACCAGTTCGGGTTTTACCGTACAAAGCTACGCGGATGACCTAGTAGTCACGATACGGGGCAAGCATGACCAAGTCATATCCGACCTCATGCAAAAAGCCCTTTCTAAAGTCCACACTTGGTGCTTAACCAAAGGCCTCAGTGTAAACCCAAACAAAACGGTTATCGTTCCGTTCACGAGAAGATCAAAGCTTTCACTAAAGGCTCCTCTTCTCGATAACACGGAATTGATATTTTCAGAAGAAGTCAAATATCTGGGGGTCACCTTAGATAAGAAACTTTCCTGGAATTCGCATCTGTCTAGAGTGACGGAAAGAGCGATAGGATCTCTCTACACGTGCCGTCGCTTCATTGGCAGAACATGGGGTCTGAAGCCAAAAATGATGTACTGGATGTACACCACGGTTGTTAGACCCATGGTCACCTATGCGACCCTCGCATGGTGGCCAAAAACTAATGAAAAGAAGGCTGAGGCTCTGCTTCAAAAAACACAACGGCTTGCCTGTCTAGGAATAACTGGTGCCATGAGGACCTGTCCTACAGCAACCATGGAAGCCTTACTAAACCTTCCACCCCTACATCTGCAGGTGAAAAAGGAAGCAATCTCCAGTGCTATTAGACTGCAAAAGGAGAAACAGTTAAAACCAGGGAATCTGGTTGGTCATTTAAGTATCTTAAAACAGATACGCTTTGAGCAAATGACGACAATATCTGATATAATCACACCCAAGGTGGATTTTGTAAGACCATTCGATGTGGTTTTAGGAAACCGACAGCAATGGCGTTCCACTAAACCGTCCTTTCAACAAGGATCGATGGTGTGGTATACAGACGGTTCAAAAACGAACAGTGGAGTCGGACTGGGCGTATACGGCCCCAGATGCCATATATCAAAGGCCCTGGGCTCTACCCCTACCGTATTCCAGGCCGAGGTATTGGCCATAGAAGAATGCGCCAATACCTGTATTAAAAGAGCCATAAATGGCTCAAATATTAATATTCTCTGGGACAGTCAAGCTGCCCTCAAGGCCTTAAAGTCCTACACCATCAAGTCAGGGATAGTCTGGGAGTGTCTACAAACCCTAAAAGATTTATCAAGAGGAAACAAAGTTATCCTCATGTGGGTACCTGGACATGAGGGCCATAAAGGCAACGAAATTGCTGATGGCCTAGCCAAAAGAGGAGCGGAAACTCCCTTTGTCGGACCGGAGCCATTCTGTGGCACCTAAAAGTGCTACCTCAAAGCTGCCCTAAATAACTGGGAGAACAAACAAAAATCCCTATACTGGGAAAGGCTACAAGGACTTCGTCAGGCAAAATAGTTTATCGACACCTCTGGAGGAAAAACAAAAGAACTATTACTTCTCAAGAAAACAGAGCTCAAAATAATTACAGAACTCTTCTCAGGCCATTAGCCCTTGAGGTATCACCTTAACAAGATGGGCTTGGCTGAGACTTCATCCTGCAGCTTTTTCCAGGATGCTCATGAAACCTCGGAGCACCTGCTCTGCAACTGCGAAGCATTGACCAGGCGGAGACTACTCCATCTCGAACATGCTTTTCCTACACCTAACTACGTACGGAACCTCAATCCCAGAAGGATCCTAGACTATATTAACAGTCTGAACCTAGAAAGGGAATAAATTCAACGGGGACTCACAATAGATCTTTTAGGTCGCGGTGATTGCGAGGCTGACGCCTACACACCCCTCTACGAATCTAATCTAATCTAAGCCCTTCTTCGTCTAACCCATTATGGACTAAGGTCGACACTATTGTGCAGTATATATATGTGTTAGTTTGTATTGTTATGGACTTTGAGACTTTCACGTAAATAAATTTTCCAATATTTTAAGCCGCATTACAACATTTAAATCGGATTTTTTCGAAAGTCGTTAGTCTTACGAATAAAAGTCTTACTATGTTTTTTATATGTGATTTTCTAAGCTACAAATTTGATAACTACTATTTTTTCCATTTTTGTGACCTTTGACCACTCGTGATATCCTTAGCTGCACAGGTATCGATGGAGATATGGCTTACAACAATGATAGTAAGGTTCATGCAAAAATCCAGCTTTCTGATTTATTCCACTCTGCAATGTCTCTATTCGCTGTATTATTATCCTTGTGACATTTTTTTGTTGTTCGAAAGTATGAAGACTGTTTCGATTTACTCTGTTGTAGGTTAAGAAAATTCTAACTTAACTGGTTGGGTGTCATTATTATCTCGCTGAGGGTAAATGGGACCATTTTTATTTTTATTGGAAATTTTTAAAAATAACCGAATTTTCTTGATTTTTTTTGTTTTATGCCATATTATATTGATTTAGTTTAACAAGGCCCACGGAAAGGGTTTTATAAAACTGAAGTATTTTTTTAAATGCTCCTTTATGGGTTAGTTTACTTATTTTATTTAGTTGTGCGAATATATAAATTTGACCAAAAACTTGTTTTTATAGTTCTATATTACCAAATACTTGATTTATTTATTATTATTACAATTGATCCACCATTTACTGAGAATAACAGCAAAGTTCAAAGCTATTAACCCATTAATTCCTACTGCAGCGTGTACGCACAAATATTCCTTTGTGGACAAAAGCTGGTGAAATAAATACTGCAGTAAAGAAGTGGTGCGTCAGAAGTTTTATAACTAAGATAGAGGTAATAATCGCTAATGAGTCCTCCTTCCACATTCCAAACTGTAAGGACCTACATTTGTTTCAAGTCATTTTCTTTGTGTGTATGAAAAGCCAAAACGACGACCCGCCGTATGTAAGTACATATGTTGTGCAGTATTGTTCAGTTTTTGTGAAACATAATTACAACAAAATATTTTCTTTTGCTGTGGTGAACCTGCCTGCTTCTTGGCGGTCGGAAGTTCTGTGAAACGTATACGCTTCACTCGACCATTCTCAGTTCTAATTACTATTTTTTAGATGATCGTATATGCTTCACTCGTCCATTTGCCATATTCTCTTCTGTTGTTCATTTTTAATGGAATTTCAGCACCTTTTCTCAACTTCGATTGTTTTTTCTTAACTGACTGCTCAATACAGAAAACATTTTACGCCCAAGGAGATGCAATACGAGATAGATTCATCATTGGATGGTGATTATGAAGACACAGAAGTTGTTGAGGCGGTATATTTTGAGCCATCATCGGCATCTGATTATTAGTCTGAAGAATATTCTTATGATGATGAAGGTGGAGGTACATTTTTAAATTTACCAAAGCAACAACTGGAAGAACTGTGTAAGATGTCTGTGAGATGTGGACGAGCTGATAGATACCATTACCAGATGATGAATAAGAACCTATAATGGAGTCCATTATAGACGACTGATGTCTGAGAAAACTCTTTTCCTAATTTTCTAGTCTAATTGATAAATTCAGTTACAGAGACACCCCCATTATTTGATATTTTAGATTATGATATTCATTCGGAAGATGGCACTCAGCCACTTCTATTACCGGAACCGACCATATCATCGCTACTCAAAAAAACTCCGCAGATTTGGAAGTTTAAAGCATTTACAGATGCGTTGAATCTACGATTTGCTCGAAACTTTCGACCGGAAAATGATTTGTTTTTTACAATGAGGCAATGATCCAGTACTACGGGCACCGCGGGTGTAAGCAGTTTATTCGTGGCAAACCACAAAATGTAATAGCGAAATAACCCTGACAAGCCCAGAGCCAGACCACGTTGAAAAATATGGAAAACGTGCAGCACCACTCTCTTCAATGCTTAATAAATTTGACGAAGCAATAGAATCAGTTCTATTTTGTTTCTATGTTGATAACCTTTTTACACAGCACACGAATAGAAAGTTCGAGTTACAACATGGGTTGACAATGCAGTGGTTACAGTCGCATCTACGTTGTTAATGCCCAACATAAACGTATTCAGATTTCACATCCAATGTCTATAGAGCAATATAATCTATATATGGGAGGAGTAGACCGTATGGACCAATATGTTGCCGCATACAGAGTAGGTTCTCCAGGAAAAAAAATTATATTATCCAATTTTTACATGACTTGTGGATGTTTCTGTCCAAAATTCGTGAATACTTAGTTGTAAAGTAGACCACAAGTTCACTCAGTTAGAGCTTCGGAGAAGCATCATACACACATTTTGTGGCTCATACAATGAACCTTGACCACCTATTGGCTATCGACGGCCCACTGGAATATTGAAAGATGAAGCATCATACGATTATATAGGCCATTTTGCACAGATGCATTTGCTACGGTTGTAAAACTCAATAGGTCTGTATGTTTACTCGAAGGTTTTTTACCCAGGCTTCAATGTTTTTACGTAGCTTCGAAAGGTTTTTACCCATAATGGGTACGTTAACTACTTTTACAGTTGAATGGATTTCCAAGTTGTCTGCTAACCATTTTTCATAATCATCTAGTATTATCCCCTCTACCGAAAGAAAGTTTTTACGTGAATTTTACTCAGGCATGTTTACACAAAAGTAATCATACAGACCTAATGTATTATTGAATGTGTCAAATGCGATCTTGGGATATGTGTGCCTTAGGGCAGCTCGCAGCCAAAATATAAGAGTTTTACCAGCGTAGCTTTTTTATATATTTTTACCTAGAACATGTTTTTTATCTTGAACATAATTTTTAATTTATTTGTAAGAAGAATGAGAATTCCGTATTTGTTAAGCTATTTCATTTTCGTTACATTCATTGTTTTTCAATAAATAACTAGTCGTCCTCTATTTTGGTTTATCTTAATTAGATAAATTAGTAGCTACTGAGAATGGCCGGGTGTAGCGTATATGCTATTGACGTCAAAATCCAAACGGATTGAAGAAATCAAAAAACAGTTTTATTTTCAACTTCATGGGCCTCCAAACATACACCACACAAAACTTCAGATCTCTCTACTTATTAGGTCACTTTCGGTTTTTATGGGTTAAACAAAGAGTACAGATCTAATTTACGCGCACGAATATGGACCAGGTTCATTAAACAATATCATAATAAGTCAATGCTATTTTCAGATATTTGTGATCGAGTACGGACCAAGATCACTCACAAAAGTGGTATAAGTGAGTGCTATGTGTCACGAGGGATCAAGTGTAGACCAGGATCCGAAGATTAATTAGCAATCAATGTGGAGTGCTTTATTTATTCCGTACAACACAGTGCATAATCAAGAGTACTCCGGTTTTACTCTATTTACACTATTTGTACTAGGCACAATTTTCATAACATTTAATACATTAACTACACACTAAACACACATTTAATAATTGTACTATAGTGCACTATACTATAGTGTTCTGAATTTGTATGTTTACGAATGGAACTGATGATGTACTGTTTCACTGGAACTCACTGAATGTGACAAGATTTCTTTCCTAAAATTTCCTTAACCTCGGGCTTTGTCACAATATGGTTATGGTGCCACAATTATTGTTATTGCACTTGTCTGTGCTATTTCGAAGTGTGCGCCTTTTTACCACTTTTTTGTATAGGTTTCTTCCAAAAAGGTCATCCTGAGCTAATTGCGGCCTGTCGCCTCACCTTAGCTGCTTAACCATACTCCTCAGCGGTTTTCTTTTTATCTCTACTCATTTGATAGAAATGTTCTAAAAATGTGAATCGATTACTTACATGTATTTCACAATAAATGACATACTTTCTGTAATATGGACCACCTCGAGATGTTCCACTCCAGAAGAAGTATCATCACATAGCCTTTTCTTTCGAGCATACTAGCGGCTTCAATCTTCCAAATAGAGAGGTAGAGTGGCTGTAAGCCAAGAATGGCTTGAAGTTCTCGTTAAGGTCGTGATGTGAAGTCGCTCGTGGTGACCAAACAGGCTATGCTTTGCACTTTATCAATGGTCGTTTTGAGCTACCAGGAGTTTGCCCCGAAAAATCTATAAAGTCATTTAGTGGTAGTAAAACTCCGCCTTATGGGCTCGGATTATTGTGGATTTGCCGGTTAATGTACGTGCTATGCAGCTTTTTCCCAGCATAATTCCAATCTATCTGACGAAATTTATCTATCTGCGATTACCCTCTAGATCGAGTCAAATAGACATTTTTGTTTGAGAAAAATAAAACACTTGCTCTGATTCCACAATAATTTTATAAAAATAAGTAACAGCCTACGCGTTTCGCCTACTTAGGGAATATTTCCCTGTAGGGTACAGGACTCATTTCCTTGATTTGGTAAATTTAACTTTCAGGCCAAAAATCTCTGTTTAGGTAATTTTGTGTTCAAAGGCAATCATATTTTTTTCCTATTAGGAAACTTCGACTGAAAATAAAGCATTTCGCTCAAAATTAAAAAAACTTCGCCTTAAATAGTTATATGAGATTTTACAATTGAAAGAATTGAATTGATTGTCAAACAGAGAGACGATACGGATATCTAGATATAAATAATTCCTATATTTTATTATCATTTTAAGAAATAGTAAACCATTTCATTAGTATCATCATTTGGATACAAGATGTGTTAAAAAGCAGGTGAATGCAAACGTTGTTGAATATGCGTATATTCCGCATGGTTGGGAAGCAAATAATCAAGTGTACCTATGGGCCCAAGTCAAGTGTAGCATCTTTAAGAAAAGATGCAAATGGTATTCAAGAGCCTGACTGATTCCGATATAAATGTGTCGTAAATAAGAGCAACATTTGCAATCTTGATGAAATGATGCAATAGAATGAGCAGTTCAATAATTCCAGTGATAATGAAGCCAAACGAAAGTAAATGAACTTTAATTTTTGTTTGTATTATTACGTGATTTCAATTATTAGGGATTTCGCCAAACGTAGCCATTTAGTCCAATTTACCTTTAGGTTAACTTTATTGGAAATTCGGACTTTGAGGGCGAACACAATCGAATAGGGAATTATTTAGGGAATATTTACGTTATCTTGCCTTGAACTTGGGAATAGATCTAACTACAAAGTCCATACATTTCCTTAAATTTGACCTCTAAGTTAAGTAAAGTTTAGGTAAAAGGTAAGGAAATTTGCCTCAGATTTAGGAAATTTTCCTTATTTTTCCTAATTCCTACGAGGTAAATTAAAAAGGAATTATTACGTTATTTTTCCCTAATAATTAACTACAAAGTTAAGAAAGATTAGTTTGAGGACCTAATTTAAGGAATTATTAAATAAAATTTTCTTCCTAATTAAGCTTAAAGGAGAGTGGCCTTTGAGGTTAAATTCTTAAGTCTAATTTACGTAATTTTAACCAAAATAGGTCGATCGGCCCTCAAAGATAGGAAATTCAACCTCGAATGTTACTTGGGGAGTCAAATCTGTCGAAGGCGCCTTGTATGCCCATATAAGAACATAATAGGACTTCTTTTCCTGTAAGTTTTTGTTGATAGTCTACTATCAGACTGCTGATAGCATCTCCTGCAGATTTTCCAGATTGGTATCTAAATTGATTGGAATGGAGCGGAGAAAAATTGTGGTTTTCACTATAGTTGGATGCTCTATAGTATTTTCAAATACAACATCTTCCAATTACCATATCTGCGTTATTCTCATCACCCACTTTGTTTGGTCACTTGATTAAAATATGATGTGATCCTAATTCCTCATAGTGTATGCCAGTTAGCAAGTTCAAATCCGAAAATATAATATTCGTTAGCTTCAAAATCCTCCACCATGAACTACTACAATTGAATGCAAATAAGTGCCAATTACTCAATTGCCAGACGGCAAAATTTGGATATGTGGGCTTAATCTTGCCACAGAATCATATACGCAGAGCTTGATCGACGTTCTGTATCCCTTGGTTCTATATAAGCAAAATGTAGCAGTTAGAACTTTATTGCACCAAGTTGGTATACATTTGGAGTTTAGATAGAACTAGACAGCATGAAATATATCCTAAGTCATTGAAGATACAACTTTGGGTACCATTTTAATAGAAAGAGCATAGCTAAATTACTATGACCAAATGAATAGCTCAATTTGTTAAAAAAATTCAGTTAAAACTTTGGAGCTCCAAGGTCGCGCAGTGTAAACAAAACCTAAAAATTTATAGTTAGTTAGTTATTAGAGGAAGAGTACGCGTGTTCCCCAGAGTTATTTCAATTGTTTTGCATAATTTCTAAAATTATATACATAAAAAAAAAAAGTTGGAAGCTGTCAAAACACGTATCTAGTTTACAGCCTCGTTTCCACAACCCTGCCATCTGGCATTGAATATCTTCATTTTAACATATTTTTTTATTATATGAGATTGATGTTGGTTGTTTGAGGTCTTGAGTTTGGTACGCCATATTCCGGGAATTGGGAAGATATTTCGTAGATTCTTTATTTCATTGCCGTTCACTCTTCATTCATGGCGATTCTGTAATTATGATAATAAAAGGACATAAAAATTAAAAAAAAAAAGTGGAAGAAACTTGTTCTACAGAAACAAAGGCAATTTTCTTAATTTCTTGTGAACAAACCAAAATTGCTGAAAACATAAATAAAAATTCAATTGCGCAAAAAAAAACAGAAAATATGAAATTTAATTTGTTAAGTGAAAAATTGCTTTCGATAAAATCAATTCATTCTGAACATGCTCCACTGTCAAATTTAATTATAAGAACCATCTGGAGAAACTAAAAGGGCCATTGGGTAAGATAAAAGCCTTTTTGAAGAGCTAGCACGGAAGTATTCGTGCTTATTGCCCTAAAACCAAAACAAATTGCCCACAACTCTCTTTGGAGGGAGCTCATAGCTCTCATCCCATTTCATTTGTAGGTCGTCGTGATGGTGTCGCACTTTCCTGTCCAGGATCACTGGACGGGATAGGTAGGTGGGTGGGTATCATTGCTACAGAAACAGGATTACAGTCCTCTTGGTCATAAAATGACCGTAACACAAAATGTAATGTGTATCAGATACAAAAAAAAAAAAAAAACTATCATTTCCACACTGGAATCGGTACGGGAAAGCTTTCAAATTGTAATGAAAGAAACTGACATAGACCTATAGGTCCCAGGCAGTAGTGCCCTTTTCCATAAGATTCATCCTCTATGACTAGTGATTATGAGCGACAGACTCTACTTACCAGATCAGTTTTGTTGTTGTTTTAGTTGCTGTTATTCCTACATATGTATGTACATACATATATATCCTGGTGCGTGTTTTTATTGTGCACTTTTGTGGATATACTGCTTTTATCCAATACAAACTTAAGAGACACTTTCACTTGTTTGTAACTACACTGGCAGACAGAGAACTTAGTGTGATGCAAGATTTCGCGGCGAATGAAGCAAATCTATCTATACCAACTATAAAAAATACTGGGACCAAAGTTCCCCAGCACTGTTTTAAACGCGGGTGTTTTTGTAACAATGATACGTCAACATTGCCCGGATATTTATGTACCAGTATTTATATATACATATTTATATACCTAGTGGAGGTAGGTAGCTATTTTCTACGATGACAGGCAAGCCGATAAAAATAATAGTAGGTATTACAAAAAAAGAAAAAAAAACAGAACTAATTTACAACGGCACACATTAATTTTTGGTACTTGAAGATGTTGATGTCAAAATCGAAACTCTTATTATGAATGTTAGGAAATACATTTTTATTAACAGAGAAAATTATCATAGGTTTTGGTGGAGATTTTCGAAGTCGCTAATTATTATTATATTTTGCTAACACTTAGGGCTGGCTGGTGAAATTTTATAGTAAAGTAACACCGAAAACATCTAAACCGACCAAACGCGATGGATTTTCCTCGATGACTAAATATTTTCAACCTCTCTAGAGGCTGCGAAATTTTTAATACACATACATAATATTTGTAGAACTTGTGGAACTTGTATCCTTGTATTTGTTTTATTTTCTCTATTAAAGCTTTTCGTTGGTTTTCTTTGATGGTTTCACTTGTAATACTACAAAGTACATATGTATGTATCTAATACAGATCCTAGATTGCCAAATTATACACTCGTATTCGCTTTTAGTAGGACGAGCTGTAACAAAAAAAAATAAATAAAATAGAAAAAAACTGATTCGCGCGCATGTTTTCAATGAAAGCTTTCATCAACAACATTTTAGAATCTGGATGAATGTAAGAATTCTCCAAAAATCGTCTGTATAATATGTTTGCATGTGTGTGAATCATTTAAATCGCCGGGTTTTATAAAAATGACAGTTCTGTATCAGTTCCTATTTCCCAGGACAGGAGTAGGCCAAGAGGTGTACGGAAAAATTATATGATGAAGATTGAGGATTTCCAACAGATAGGTATATGTATATTTTTTTCTTATGAGCCTATACCTACCAAGGGTAAATATATGTATTCGAATATATGCAGGTTACTGCCCGAGAACTGTTTGCGTATTAGCTGATATCCTGCAGTAGGTGAATGAGTATTGAAAAATCTTCTCGAGGACTAACTATATCGAGGATTGTATACTTTAGTTTAGAGCTATAGATTTCTCGTACTCTCATGTGACCTAGCAAAATTCAGAAATCAATTGATTATGGAATATTATGAATGAACGGGAGATTAGTTTTCTCTCGAAGTTTTCGTTTTTCCGAAGAATACCAGTAATGAGATTATATATTTTTTTTTTTTTTTTTTTTAAGAAATGAATGAAGATTCGCAGGGGAAGCTGGGGTGTGGTGTCAAATTGTATTGGACAATAACAGTCACAGAAATATAGGTAGATACAGGTATTTTCAATTGGTTTGCTACAGGGTGAGAATATTTAATAAGGCTTGTTCGACAAATTTAGGGTAAGCCAGGAACTATAGTCAGGATAAAGGACTATCATTTTTTGTAAGGTTGCTCAAGTCGTATCAGTGCTTAAGACGTACCAAATGAATTTTGAGCATGGTGGCTAATTTTGCACTCCCCAAGACACCATAAGAGCCTTCAAATCATATTTCATGGGGTGTATCCGAGTCAATGAAGTTGATTTACGTGTTATTGTCTGCCGTTAACCAGCCTCGTTATAAATCCTCTAATCAAGTAAGTTTATTTCAATTTTCTTAGTAGTCCTGCAAGTGAATTATTGATAAAATTATGTTCCTTATTAAATATAAATTCAGTAGAATTTACGTAATCGTTTGGACGGAACGATATCATATTAATTTTATTCAATGTTTGGTTACGTATACTTTTAAATTTAACTTGCGCCGTGCCCTGAGAGGGAGGATTCAGTACCTAGCAAGACTTGCAAGTTTCATACATCTTTCAATGCGAGTTTCTGGCAAACTATTTGTAGCCGAATATTTATTCATATCTTAAATTAAAGATAACGAAGAGGTCTAGTGAATAACGTTGCGAAAAAAACTGCTATTGGAGTGGAGATATTATCTCGGAAACATGTAAAAAATAGTAAAAATTGAAGTTTTCAAAGCAAATTTCTGTTAGTAGGTATTCTCGTTTCTTTAGACTGTGAATTTTTTTGAAAGATAAGATCCCATAAATAATTTCGAGTTTTATCATTTTGAATGGCACTTCTTTTAAATATTTAATTCTAATAGTACTTGTGTTTTCTCCTATTATTTCACCGACGCACGAGAAATTGCAATATTTCGTGGAAAGTTGTTGAAATATGTACAAAGCAAAATAGTATGTTTAACAATTATGTGCAAAAACAAAAAAAAACTTTAGGAGAGTTAATTCTGTTTAAAAATTTTCAATTTATTTAAACTGTAAATATTAATTTTTCGTCTTAAATTGCAGCATGTTGGGTTTCTGTGTTTTACGCTAGATATCTCTAATGTGCTTAGTGGTCTAGGTTTAGACTAATTTTATATGAATTTTCCACATTCTGGACACAAACCTACTTATAGTAAATTCAATTGCCTACAGGCTCGCTGGTATCTGAATTGAAAGTTTTCCTGAGTACTGACTCGACTTGATGCCGGAACGAGCCATCAATGCTTGGCTCCAATATAAAATTAACTCGACCTAATGTAGAGCGAAGGCCGCAATTTTTTTTCTTAGAAATTTACTGGAAATTTTTTCCTTAGAATTGTTATGCCTTATTGGAGGCCGAGAACGAGTGCTGGGCCACTAACAATAAGCTGAACTACAATAGAAATAAATAAATTAAACGAGACGGAGGTTTACTTACGAAAAATTGATTTTTTTAGCCTAAATATATATCACATTCAGTAAGAGTTATTATCTTGATATTCACTGTTTTCAATTTTAAAAAGTGGTAAAAGTGAAAAAATTGACAAATGAAAGTTGATGTTATTGAAGATTTGTGCTCTCTATTAATTCGCTGAACCATTTTTACTCAATTTTAATTTTTACATTGCACTTTTAATCATTTAGTAATAATTCATTTGTTTGAACACATCACTTTCTTACGGATTGAGCGATTCTTAGCGCCCTATAATTACGGAAAATTGGATATTTAAAATTAACGAATGTTCCTCTCCCACGAGTTAAAGTTAATTTGTGTACGCCTGTTAAATTAAAGAGCGCGCACGATTTACTTTTGTACTTACGTGCACTTCTATTGTAGTTCTGCCTAATTTTTGTGAGCATAAACGCGTAAATAATAAGCATTCATTTCTTCTTAGAAATTTATAGAAAATGATTCGGCAGACTTTTTATTCAGTCTGGAGTTATTTAGAAATACAGTAGCTGTGTTGTGTTCTTTTGTGTACCTTGTTCTAGAACCCCAATATACTGGAGAGAACAAATTGTTCTGTCGATTTAAGCGAACTATTTGTACTATTCGCTTCATTTACATATTTCTATGAAAATGTATGAGACGTTTTTTTGTGTAACTTTTGTTCTGCCCTGTTCTGCGGACACAAAAGAACACAGATAGTACCATTGACGGCCTCCATCATCTGCAGTAGTAGCGCCTCTACAATACAACAAGGTACTAAGTCGAACTTCGTTTCGCAATCACTAGATAGTTCTTTACAAAAGGCTCGTACTAACTCGTACTCATCATCGGCACGCGAAGTAATGTCAACGCAGAATAAAGAGAACGTAAAAATCCGGCAAAGAATTTAAAATTATTTAAAATTAAAAATAAAAGAGCTGCGATTGATTTTCTTTTATTTGCGGAGAAGATCGGGAGGAAAATATGATTAAATTCTTGAAATGCAAGTCATGGGTGCACGATCTATGGGCTGGCGTTGAAAAAAGAAAAAAAATTATATACAGATAAATAAAAATTATGTCTTGAATATTATTGTTGCTTAATTGTATTTTTAGGTACGACTTAGGCTGTAAGTGGTATGACTTAGGAAATCGGTTGCTTTAGTCGATCCAATGTAAATTTTTAAAGATTAACAACAGTATTCACACAAGTTTTGAATAACACATTTAATTTCTATTTATTTGACATTTCCTAAGTTTTATACGGTTTTTCTTTTCTTAAGGGGTACGACTTGTTCAACCTTACCTTATATGTAAATTAAACTGTTTTCTTTTTTTTTATTTATTCTTAGTCTACAGATAACAAATCAATAGCCTATGCGTATAATAAAACTAAAATAATAGAAATAAATCAACATAAATACAAGAGCATCAACTAAAACTAACATACGACCGTAAAACAGGGTGGCTTTGGCATGCGGAGTGACTTTGGCACCTATTGCCGGTGATTGGTTGACACGATGGCAAAGATGCGTGGAGTATTCGGTTGCGAGTGCACATGTGTCACTTTAAAATGCCCCGAAATTATGATAGGCCACTAAGAACGCGTATATATCGAAATTACACGGATAATGACGACACAGGAACACTAGAAGATATTAAGAAGGGCATGTTACAAGTCAGTGAGAGTAAAAACTGGAAAGGGTTTAATCACTGCAGTCTTTATGTTCCAGGCCGTGACATCGAATTCTTTGAATGTATTAGAGTGGTACGATTTCGTACTTCTCTTAGCATTTGTTCTTATGGAAAAATGCATTACTTTCAACTTCAACCTTCTGCACAATGTAAATAAGCCTCTGTACTAAAAGTTTTATTCAGGAATTTTGTTGTTTCATTCCTTGTGCATTTACCAGCATAAAAATCTAAGTATTTTCTTTAAGAAATTTGTTTATATTTTATTACTCAAACAGAACGCTACCTTAAAAATTAGAAAATGCGTTGAATTCTGTTGACTTCATACCACAAATCACACTGGAAATCAATCAGAGCTTTGTGTTTGCCTATTGAGTTATATGAAAAATAATTAAGTCTTTTAATGTTTAACACACAGTAACTTCTTAAGTATAATAAAGACAAAAAGACAATGTTTACCATTTTTTTATATTATCCCGTAATGCTTCTATCAATTTAAAAATATTTCCCACATTCCATATCAAATAATTCAGTTTTTTTCATTTCAAATATGACTCAAAGTATTTTTTAATCAATGAATCGGCAGAGCTACACATTCGCCTCATATTTCCATAAGCTGTGCTTGCTCACTCCGCTGTGAATCGAACGGACGGCACCGGTATTCTGTGTTTAACTCTTCATAACTTTTAAATTATAATTCAAAGGTAATTCAAATATTACCCTATTTTATAGGCAAATTTGTTGCCTTTATGGTAGTATAATTTATATTTTTGGTTCTTATACACTTTCAAAAGAAAATCAGTTTCAAACAAAAGTAGATCCAATTTAAGAACTATTTGCTCCCACTTTGAAATGAGCTTTCATTTCTCTGTGAGTAAACAGCCAGACATATGAAAGCTGGTATGAAGGCAACAGAATTCAACGCATTTTCTCAATTTTAAGTGTAGTGTTATGTTTGAGTAATAAAATATAAACAATTTTCTTAAAAAAAGTACTTAGATTTTTATGCTGGTAAATGCACAAGGAATTAAATAACAAAATTCCTGAATAAAACTTTTAGTACGGAGGCTTATTTACATTGTGCAGAAGGTTGAAGTTGAAAGTAATGCATTTTTCCATAAGAACAAATGCTAAGAGAAGTGCGAAATCGTACACTCTAATACTTTTGCAAGTAGCAAAATCGTTTTGTGTCACGGCCTGGAACATAAAGACGGGAATGGTTTAGTGAAACGATTCGAAATAGTCTGCCGGTGTTTTTGATTTTTTTTTTCCACTTAAGGTTAATCTTTGACTTCTTTTGGATTAATCTGTGAATAACTTAACTCCAATTTACGGATAAAAGATTAAAGTACTTTATCGGAAAAATAATAACTATTTGTTCGATCAACCTACAAGTAAAAGAAAAATTAGATTAAAGGTAAGGAAAAATACTTACCAGCATCTGGGAAGGCACAGATGCAAAGGGTCCCACGATGACCTGAAATAAACAAGAAGTGAATTAGAACATTCCAAAGATAATGTACTTAAACGTAATAAATAAAATTTAAGATAACAACAAACAAAAAATGAAATCTACAAGAATCAAATGAACAATCACAACAACAAACTTGTGTTTATATAGCAAAATATATGTAGGTACTATACAAACTCAATAAAACTTTATCTTATACAACATAAAATTATACAAACAATAATGGTCAAAGGACGTATACCTAATCTAATTACCTTTGACAAAGAATGCATAGATACCTTAGGTGAGATTTTGCAAAATAAATTCACCTTGACATGTACGTATGTCATTTATATAATGCAAAAAATTTGCACATAATTAACACATAAAAGTCATAAATTTATGTACCAACCTGTGTGAAAATGCATAATTCCCAAGATGAATGAAAATAAACCACACAAAACACACACTTTACCACATAAATTTAATAAAATTATCACTCGCGCGCGGCTGACATTTCGCGTTTAAACAGAGACGTGAACTCCATACTTTCGCGACGTTTAAAATGTCATCCCGGGTAAAAAGAGATAAAGAATTGAATGGGCGCTTTCGCGTCGCGATATTTTCAGGGTTTACGGAATAATCGCGAATTTTCGAAATTACATTTGCACCAATGAGTGCGAAAGAGACACAAAGGTGTGAAATGGACAATAATAAAAATGAACGAAAATGAATTCTGAGAGGAATTTTTCAAATTGAAATTAAATATGGCGAAACGATTAGTTATGGCATGATTTAGAAAAAGTATATGTAAGTATTCTTCATCAGTGCTTCACAAACATAAAATTTAGAACAAGGCAATTCTTGAAGCAGCAAAGGATTTTCAGTAACTTTGTTTATTAAATTTCATCAGCTACGGATTTTATACCAATTTCAGGGTAACCTTGCAAATTATTTATTTCCTTAATTTGCGTTAAGTTCATTGTATAAGAATGACAGTTATTGGTCACACACACATATATGAAATTAACAAGAACGATTGGGTTTTTAGTAACTATTTTCCTCATTTCAGCAATGTAAGTCTTTTGCATTTATTTAACTCAATCAAATCGAAATTTCAAGCAATTATTCATCATGTAAAAACTAAGGCATTAGGTCATTTTTACACAACATAATAAGTTGAAATTAGATCTGCATTGAGTCCTAATCAACTTTAAATTTTCAGCCTTTACTGTAAAACACACAAAGTTAGATACTTAAAAGGAGACAATTTTTTTACCTGTAATCTATCAAAGTTAAACGTAGCATAACTTGTCAAAATTGAGAAAGAAAATTCTAGTAATAATTTAGTTTTAGTATAATTAATTTTCCTTGGTTTTACATAAGTTTTAAACATAATTTGAAATATTTAACTGACATAGAGGTTTACAAACGTACCAGCGTAAGTCTTATGAAGTAAAATTTACAACTCAAAGGA
Organism: Dioctria linearis; assembly: GCA_963930735.1. NCBI lineage: Eukaryota > Metazoa > Arthropoda > Insecta > Diptera > Asilidae > Dioctria > Dioctria linearis. The sequence goes on from OZ005741.1 coordinate 65,442,976, forward strand.
ATTAATTGAATTAAGTTAACGTAATTTATTTTTGCATAATATTAGCATTTGTCCACTAAACAATATTTTTCCTGCAACAAAATTGAGTGAATAATGGAGCGACAAATTTCATCTTTTTATTTAACGGCTACACTCCACCAGAATATTTTATTTCAGCATACGTAAATTCTCGTTTGTAACTACATTTTGTTCGAAAGTCAATTATAAGAATTGACAAATTTCATTAAACTCTGCCTTGAGAACGCAATTTTTTCGTAGATCTCAATTATTGGAATTGACACATCAGTTTAGGTAAAACACTATTTTTTACTGTTCGGTGTAAGTAATAAAGAAAAATAAAATGATGAGAGTCATAAACACTATGGGATAAAGAATTTTACACCCATCGGTTGAAACAACGTCACATGTTTGATCACGCCACGAAATTAACGTATTCCAAGAATGTCGAAACTGCCTAACCTCCATGGATTTCAGAAAATACCCCGATCGGTTAAATCCTTTGAGGAGAGAACTAAAGGAGACGACATCCTAGAGTAAAGTATATGTATGGCAGCGTAACCAAAAATTTTCGCCATCTTGATTTTGGCAGGGTGTTTGACTGTCACTTTTTTGTAAACAAAGAGCCGTGAAGTGTGTTTGGCGCAGAGACGTAGTTACAAAAGGGATAATTTACTTTTTAAAGGAAATGGTTAATGGTTATTGTACTAAGTGATAGTAATATAAAAAGGAGTTATATATGCGCTCGAAGATTTAGATACATCAAGCCGTGTTGAGGAAAATACTTTTGTGGCAAATTCGGTAAATCCCACTGACATGCATATATAAGTAAATTCGCAAATAATTTAAATATATCGTCAGTGAGAGCATACTTTCTGAAATCAAATCTGGTGCCACATGAAACAGAAGATCAGTCAGTCCATTTATATACATGTCAGTTGGTGGTGCGGAAGATTGTGCAGGGTTTCTAAGAAATGTGTTTGAATTTTCGCTCCATTAATTTGTTGTAATATTTAAGGCATCAACAATTTCTAACGCCGCCTCTGGCACCTCGATAACACAAGAAGAAGGACGATAGTTGCCACGCTTTTTTCAGCACATGTCGCTTCCTTTAGTTCCATCCTCGAAGGTTAAATCATGTAACGTGTTAGAACGGGAAACCGATTCACCGAATTTTGCCAGATTTTGAAATCTTAATTCACGCCTATCGCATGCATTTAAATATTTAAACCCACATTATGGATGGTGGAAGCAAGGTTTTTAAGTTCTTACAACGATGACGTGCAAAAGTATGTTATCGTGACTTTTACTGAAAAGGTGCAAATTATTGCCATTTTAGAAGAAAGTGAGTTTATGGGTGTTTTGTTCATAGAATCTTTTAATTTATTGTAGTTTTTACTTTAGCCGTCAATGCTTTTTATATTCCACTGGATAAATATGTGATATATATACGTGATGAGTATGGAATAGAAATCCAGCTGCCAGTTTTCGACATATATATGAAGGAGTGCAATTTATAATTCGATAAAAGGTATCTTGTGAAAGTTGTCCAGTTAAGTGGTAAAAAATATTTGAAATAATTCGGACAAGCTGTTTGTTAAGGTTCATTATTTTAGAAAAATATAAATATGTATCAACACAAACAGAACATAATCTAGAGGAAGAGGAATATTTTGCTTCACCCTTAAAGTGGTAGGGCTGTTTTGTTGGTTCCTTACTAAAAAAGCGTAGAATTGAGGAAAATATACTAAAATCGGTAAAAACGACTCCTAATTAAATATTCTTTTTTTATAATATTAATTTTCTAGTAATTGAGCTTGTATCTTCAAAAAAAAACATCGAAGGAAAAAAGATCTTAGATTTTTATAATGTAAAGAATACGTTGAACAAAAAATTCCGCATAATATTAGTAAATTTATTAGTTAACCATTTGATACAAATTGAAGGGACTTATCCATCTGCTGAAACAAAATTCTGTGGGCTAAAGCAACTGCACTTCTCTTCCCAAATCTTTGTGAAAGTCAAGATCCAGGCAATTTTGTGAGTAAAAAATATATTTTATTTTATTGTTGGAAATTATAGTTCTGTTTAATATGTATTGTGGTATATAACTATGGCTGTGTTATGTAGAATAGTTAACATACATGTGCATATATATATATACATATGTAGCATAAATATTAGCAAAAACAGTGCGTTTTAGAATTATATTTCATCACTGAAACTGAGCACTAAAAGGCTATTTTTGTATATTTTTTTAAATGTTTCTTGGTCAATTAATTAAGCCGTGGTTGTGGTTTGGATATTAGAATAATTTCCAATGAAGAAATAATTTATGTTATTTTATAACGAAAATTAATTTAGTCATACCAGTATATGGTCTTTTTCAGATATTTTTTTATGATTCTCAAAGTCGAGGTGGTTTTTTCGACTGTCGCCTCAGAACAGTCAATAGATCATCAGGCAATAATTCTACTCGTATGTTGGCAAATGATTTTTCAGTCGACGAAAACTCTGAAGCTATCGATGGCGATAATTACGATGAAGATATTACCTGGCTGAAGAGGGCTTGTCCGCGGAATGACAAAAAATTAATTTTTGAGAAAATGATGAAAACAATTCTTGTATGAAAGATTACATTTGAAATCAACGATTTTCCTCGCTTATTTTATACAAAAGCTTTGGTAAATACGCACTGAAATATAAATTTGAATAACTTTTAGTAAGAATAGGTATATTTCTTTTATCGGATGAAGTTTGGCGAAAATTTTCTTAAAGGTTTAGAACGAGTTCAAGAAGAGGATAAAATTATTATATATGACGGGTTCACAACAGATGACGAAAGTTGAGAATAATTAAATTTAGAAACTGACAAATTCTTATATTGGCTTTACGACAGAATATAATATAAAAATTAGCGCATTCCTAGTTCTTGCAAAGTTAACTCGAAAAGTTTGGGATTCATTCAAATGTTATAATTATAAATTGATCACATTTCACAAGGTTGTCTACAAAATTATTTTAACTTATTGTTTGCAAATAAATTAAATTTTTTTTAGACTGGCTGGTATTACCAAGAAGAAGTCTCTTCACAGCCACGGTTGCATGAAACTGGCGAGTGTAAAAAACGTATTTCGACTTTTGAAATCATATTTGACGGAAAGAGAACTCCACTTGCCGAAGTTAGCACTAAGGAAGCACTATTGTTGGTATTCAAAACATTTTATGTTTTTCACATTGATTACCCACCAGAAAACTATTTTTTTTTCTTCTTTTTGCAAACTTGTATTATTTAAAATAAAACTAAAACTTTGACACCAAAATTGATTGAAATTCAGAATAAACTTAAACTATAAATATAATTTTAAGATTTTCTTTATTCAAAATGTTTTGTTGCAAGATTTGTTCAAAGCATTTTCAACGCTCCAAGATCTAGATAAGACATTTAAGACTAATACATAATTTAAATGACTCAAATAAGGCAAAATTACTTTGTGGTGGTGCAGTATTTTGTAATGTAAAATATCAAACTTTTAGTGGATTATTAAAACACATTAAGCAAAAACATTTAGAAATACACCCAATAATCAAACATAACAATATAAATGTAAAAATTAGTTCGGAGGAACCAACTATTATTTGTACCGACCCAGAAATTGACTTCAGAAGCATATAAACTCCTTAATATAATAGATGGTGAGTTTTGTGATAATTTAATGAGATTACATTTAACTCACGACAAATATGACAATGTTTTAAAATTAGTAAAAGATCTTACAAAAACTATTGGTGATTGGTTAAATAGTGAGTTAAACTTATTTCCCCGAGGAAATAAAAAAATGGAAGGAAGAATTTTTTTGTTCGGAGAGAGAAAGTATGTAAACCCTTCATAAAAATATACATTACCATTATCATGTGTTATAATTAAAAGCAACCAGATCGAATATTAGTCTTAATTTATATAAATTTTTTGTAAATTTTCTGGAGTTAGTAAAGTTTTATACCTTCATCATGAGAATAGCTAATAATGTAAATAAACGCAAGTCCTGATGTGAATTTAAGGCTTGACTTGTAGTCTAGATCATGATGTCATAATCTGATTTATAAAATAAATGTATTTTCCCTTTACAAATATATAAATGCTAAATTCCTAGTAGAGTTCCTTAAATGAAATTTTCATGGCATACAACATTTAATGACGACTTCCTGCTAAATTAGATCAGTCTTATAAAGGGTCTCCAACTCACGTTTACTGCATCCTGACAGATCTGTTGTGAATTCTCGTTTTCGGTTTATTCTCATTGTAAGTTAAGACAAATGATAAAATTTACAACCTTTCTGCAGAGTAAGTGCTTGAAAGTTTCGTAAGCTTCCTGACAGATGTGATAGGATGGAATCGCAACCAAGCGAATCTTGGTTATTCCGTAAAGAATAAGTTCTGTAATTAATTTACCGTTTGGTTGTAGGTAGAGTTCTTTTGTTTTTTTTTCTCTCCGGAAGTGTTGTTGAAAATGTTTGCATGTCGTAGTCCGTGTAGGTTATCTGAATATACAGATTTATATTTTTCTCTTCAGATATTTAGTGTAGCCCTGAGGTGGTATTTAAAAGCTCTGATCCAATAAAAAGACTTTATGATTTCCGTCAAGTCGTGAAAAATTGCATTACCTCTATGACATTTTATTTTTTCGCTGCAATGTTTTGATGGCTTGTAGATACTCCCAAACAATCACAGACTTATTGTTGAAGAACTTGAAGGTATTGACAGTAGATTGGCTATCCGGGGCCAATACTTCTGCTTGGAATATGGTTGCAGTAAAGTCCAGGGACTTTGAAATACGGCAGCTGGTGCCTTATCCACCATATAGAACAATCTGTATACCACACCATTGATATTTGCTTGAAGAACGGTTCGCTGGATTATCATAATTGGTGGCATTTTAAAACTACGTCGAATGGAATTAAAAAAATCCAGCTTAGGTGTGATTATATTAGATTACCCTGGGGAACAAAACACTATTTTTTTCTGCGGCATTGTGTTTCACAGTGATTTTAGTATACATTGTCATCGTAAATACCCGAAGTGTAGTTAATTTATTTGTGTTGCTTCTGGTTCTCAAGCAATCCCAGCTAGCACGATGATTATGGGATCCTTCAATATCTTCAAGGTTCAAAAGCCTTCTTACGACTCGGCCATAAACCGACACTGTACCCAAGAAAAAAAAATTCAAATTCTTGGTGACTGAAGGTGATGGGTAGTTTTATAAGAGGTATATAATGGTTACTCGGTTATATAAGAAATTGACTGGGTATATAAGATTTTTATAATATTACTAATTGATGACGTAGTTATATTGGAGTTTTTTAAGGTTACTAATGGTTATCGTGGAAGGAAGTTACTTAAGGTTTTATAAGTTGGTGATGAAAATATTTCCATCACCGGTCTATATAACTTAGAGTTACCATTACTAGAAGGTATATAAGATAGTTTTATAATTGTTTTCATCACCACGTTATATAACTAATTTGTAATAAGTGTTTATTGCGGTATCCGTGGTTACCCCAATATGACTCGACCACATTCAGTAATGTAGGTAATTTTAATAAAAATTAGGAGCTTTCGGTAACATACATACCAACGATGAAATATCGAAAAAATGTTGGTGGCCCTTTAGTAACTCCGGTGATCGTTATAAAAACAAATGTCTTTTAGTGTCAAATGGAGCTATTATAAAACTGGTTCATTTATTTATGGCGCTTTAGTAACGAAGGTGACTGTTATAAAAATTACAATTTACATATTATGAATAATAAGGCGTATTAGTTCCTATAGTTTATATAATATTTCTAGAAGTTTTATAAGGGTCTTTCAGTTTATATAATAGAGCCAGAATTTATATAAAAGTACTTAAAGTTTTATAATTGTAATTTGTTCATTTAAGCACAAGCCGCCATTTGTTTTTATATATGTATGACATTTCTAAACTATGTAATGTTTCTCTTATGAATTAATATCACCTAAGTAAAACTTTTAAATTTTTTCATATTTAATTAAAATTATTAAATATTGCTTATTTTTGGAGCGATATGTTCTTATTAGAAGTATCTACGATGATATTCACAGTAAAATGTTAATTGCAGCTGAATTTCACCACGTGCATGCCGAAAAATTGTAATTCTAAGATGTAAAAATATTAAACCATTACATTATAAAAATGAAATACAAAAAATATCAAAATGCTATGTGAAGATAAGTTTCGTAAATATTTGCTTTATATTGTTTTATAAAAGTAACGAAAAGTAATGTCCCTAACATTTCAATCCCTAAAACTAATCAGTCTTAGAAAATTGCAAGCCTTGTGGAAACGTCACCATCATCATTATAAAAAAAGTTTATAAAGGTAACCGAAACATTATCGCACCCACTGCTATGGCCAAAATAAATTAATCGAAAGCACCCTGGGTTAAATAAGGGTTATATAAGAAGTTATATTAAGGTAACAAGAATATTTTTATTACTCACTTTATAAAACTTTTAGTTATATAACGTTACCTAAATCAAGTCACGATAACCCTTGTATAATCCTCCATTTAAGCTCTATAAGGGGTTTATAGTGGATACAAAAAGGTTTCGAGTACTAGTCTATATGACTCAAGTTATATAAATTGGTAATGGAAACTTTATCGTTGCTACTATTTAAAAAAAATTGTTTCTTAGGTAGGTTCACCTCCGCCTAGGTAGATCGCAATCAAGAAAATTTTGAATTATCTTAAAATTATGTTTTTTTGTTGATTCTGGAAGATAAGAGCTTTTCACACAAACATTGTGTTAACGATCCCGACAGCTTTTCCTACATATGTGGTAAATATTTTTAACAAATACATCGAAGAAACATTAACGATTTCGTAAAACTAGTTTACCAAACATATTTTGGGAAGCAGCCTAGTCACCAGAATAAATATTGGGTGCCGCATAAAGTATGGGAAGCTTGTGTGGAGTCTCTCTGATACTGGATGCACGGAGGACGCAAAAGACTTAGATTTGGAGTGCCGATAACGTGGAATGAGCCAAGGAATCATCTTGATGATTTATACTTTTGTGCAGTATTTGTGGAAGGTAGTTATGAACCGGTACAAAAAGCCCTCGTGGATTTATCCCAATATACAATCGGCTAAAACACCACTACCACACAGTGAAGATTTGCCAGGACCGATATTTGCTACCTTCTCAACGGATTCCTCTGATGATATTGAAATGTTAATCACTCAAATGGAAAGCAACAGTGAAAGTGAATTTGAAGGATGCTGTCCTATACTTCAGGGTTTTTCTCGAGGTGAGCTCAATGACTTGATCCGTGATTTAAATTTATCAAAGAAATCAGCTGAACTACTTGCCTCCAGACTTATGGAAAAACATGCCTTCAGTCAGACGTAAAAATAACATCTTACCGAATTAGAGAGGGAAACATTCTTACTTATTTTAGTGAAGAAGATGATCGGGTGTATTATAACAATGTTCCTGCACTTTTAAAATTTATGAGTCTATCGGAATATCTGCCGGAGGAATGGCGACTCTTCATGGACAGCTCATAAAGGTGTTTAAAATGTGTGCTAATGCATAATGGTAACAAATTAAGTTCGATACCGATATGCCACTCAACACAACTTAGGAAAAATACGCAAATATTAAACATTTTTTTAGAATTTTTTTTTCAACATCAGTGGTCAGAATGCACCGATTTAAGGTTGGTGAATTGTTTATTAGGTTAGCAAAGTGTATGCACCAAATACCCCTGCTCTATCTCTCTTTGGGACAATCGTGCAAAAGAAAAATATTGAAGTAGAAATGAATGGCCGCTTAGAGAATGTATGACTTTGGGAAAAGCTACCATCATTCACGAACCATTAATAGACCGCAAAAGAATCCGTCTTCCACCAGTTCATATTAAGCTTGGGCTAATGAAAAAGTTCGTTAAAGCTTTAAATAAGAATGAGTGTTTTAAATATATTTGCCATACATTTCATGGCCTAAGTATGGATAAATTAAAAGCAGGCATCTGTGATGGTCCGTACCGTTATAAAGCATTGAAATTTTACAAGCCACATGACTCAGATAGAATCTGATGCCTGGACAGGTTTTGTATCAGTTATCAAACAATTTTTAGGGAACCAAAAAATAGCAGAATATACCGAAAGAGTCGCCAAAATGAGTGTGAAACTATTTTTTAAATAGTCATTTGGACAAATTCCCTGACAACCTTCGTGATTACAGTAAAGGAAAGGAGAGTGGTTCCAGCAGGCTATCAGGATAATGAGGGAAAGGTACCAAGGGTGGTGGTACGACCATATGATGGCGTACTATTGATGGACCATACAAAGACACTGTCCTGGCCAAAAGCACAGTAGATTGTCAGATAGAAAAAAAGTTTTTCTTAATTATTTTTGTGTTTTATATTTTCATGTAATTTATGTTATATAAAATATAATTTATAATGCAATGTTTATTTGAAAACAAAGGTCTCAATACATATTTAATATAGGTTTTACATCCTTATGTTATTATAAGCAGATTGTTGTTATCTCAAAAACTAGAGACAATTCAGAAAATCTGACATTATTTTCATATTTAGCAGACTAAAATTACTCTAAATCGGCTCTCAAAGCCCGTGCCGCAGAATCACTGTTGCCAAGTGTTATCATTAGTTCAAACATATCTGGTTTAAGACACTTAAATTTTTAACCAGATTTGTTGGAGCATTTAACTGTTTGTTTTTTAATTTAATTATCCTTTAGGCAAATGTTGAATTTTGTTTTTGTAACTGTTTTTTTGGTTATACGAGTGTCGCATAGATGGCCATAGCTCTAATGGTGGTATATAGTCAATATATTATTATTGATTTGAGGCTGCATGTTCTGCCAATCAACGAGTATAAAAATCTAGGTTGAGTGATTTTTGTTCTAAATTAAAAAAAAAACAATTACGCTAAGAGACCAGAATAATATCTATCACTGGGAAAACTGAAAATATACTAAGATTTATTTATTTTGAAAAAAGCATTTGAACCGCTTATATGAAATTAATTTTGAAATATTTTTGGTCATTTTCTGTTGTCGATTGCGGAAGCGTAAATTTGGCAATCTGGTATGTCCCCGTGATATACATATATCAACCCCAAGATACCAGGAGTATAACAAAAGAACATATAAAATGATAGATGATCTTTGGTATAACGCAACAGCCTGAACACTTTGGTTTGTCATCTGTGATAGTCCATAACAAGTACCATAATTATTTGTTAAATAATTGTAAAGCCCTGAAAGCCATGATTGATTTTTCGCTTGTAAAAGAGAACCCAGTAATTATTCTAAAATTTAATTACCCCTTCTCAGCCAGGTAGATATGTAGTCAGTATTGCTGTCATTACCTAAGTCACGTAGTTAGTAAAATTGAAATCAGGTTACTGACCTAAAATGAGTTTTTGAAGTAAATTCAAAATTGAACGCAGAACAACGTAATCACAAAACCGCAATGAACGGCATTGAACCACGTTTAATCGTAGTATCGACCAAAAAGAATGGAACTAAAAATAATTAAACTGAATTGTATATTACTATACATGCGAAAGGAGGTAGAAATTTCTAAGGTCTGGATGTTCTTAGGAGGTAAAATAATTGCTTTGAAGAACATGTGCGGGGGATGGAACAGGAAAACGGAAGACTGAGGAATGCCATGAACATGTTCAAGATTTGAAAAAAAAAATGTTTTATTTTGATTATACTTAAATAAATTAGTAAATTTCAGCACAAAATTATGAACTTATTCGTTCTATGTCACCTTCAAATCAAGAGTCAAGCATTGGCGGAACTGTTGAAGCTTTTCTAGACTGACCAGAGGTTGGCAATTTCGAAGCTTTAGTTTTTTGAATTGCAATGGAATTTCTTGTATGCAATAATTACACCCAGGACGGTAGCGTAACTCCGGTAGTGTGGGAGGGGGGGGGGGCGATTAGGGCCGAATATATTTTGGGGCGGCATATATTTTGGGGCGGCATTTTTTTTTTAGTTTTATGTTAATTATACGAAATTAAAAATAAGTAATATAATAGAATCAACAGAATCAATTATTACAACAAGTATTCATTCAATTTAATAAACAGCAAGTAAAAAAGTTAGAATTGGTCTGCGAGACTAATTCTTATGATAACCTACCCTACGCTTTATTCTCATTAATGAATATGTATAATACGAATAAATGTACTTAACAGTTTCAGAAATTTGTTTTCATTAGCATCTAAGACAACCGAACCAACTTCAGCTTATGAATATGATACAAATTCTTCTATAGAGGCCTTCTTTCAGAATCAGTTTAAGTCAACTCGGATATCCAAAAGAACTTTAAATTTGTTGACTAGTGAATTCGTAAATTATATAGTTATAGCTAGATATAAATTTAATTAAAAACGCAAAATACTTTTGTAATAAAAATAAGTTAAAATAAGTTAAATTTTAGTACGACATTTTAAATAAATTAAAATATTAATTGAATTTAATACAATAGGCTGAATTGTGGTAAATTTGGTTGAATTTATTAAAATTAATATTAAACGTGTCACAGTACTTGAATTCAGAATTTAAATTTGGATGAATAACTAAATGATATTTTTTTCAATCGCTACTCTATCCACCACTATCTTTATATCAGCATACAATAGATTGTGATTTAATTCAGTGGTAGCAAGTTGAATAGATATTGAGCCACTGTATAAACGCAATCCATAAAAACGTAAACACACATCACCAAGCTAATTTAGTTTAGTTTTTAATTTATTAAAAAGACAAGACCGATAAATAAATAAATAAATGTTTGACACGCGATTGCATTCTACTCCTTCTTACATATGACTCCTCCCATCTTCGATATAATGTGACGTATTCGTCGATTGAATCACCCAACAAACTCTTATGGAAATTAACATAAATTTCGTTACATTAAATACATTAAATAGAATATTGTGCAATAACAATGAATAATGCGTTGTTGATTGTGGAAATCTGCGGTCGAATGTGGATATCACGAGGTTTTAGCAAATAACAAACCTGGTACAAGAGCTGCAGTTTGGCCGTCGCTTATCTGTGAGTTTTCATGTAAGGGAATCGTGGACGGAGGGAAGTGCCTTACTGAGCCTTTCCCAGTCAGCTATGAAGCTGATTTTGGAATGGAGTACTCATTTGGAAGACACACCACTGTCTTCCAGGCTGAAGTATTCGCCTTCGAAATGGAAGCGAAGATAGCCCTTGATATAGAGATCAAAGGAAAGGACATTACTATCTTTTCGAATAGTTGGGCAGCCTTGATGGCTCTGAGTAGCCCTCGGATATCATAAAAGTTACTGGAAGATTGCAGGTCTTCCGTGGATTGGTTGTGTATCCACAACAAGGTGTCATTTCTGGGGGTACCATGTAGATCACGGGGAATGAGGGGCTGACCTTTTATCTAGGGCTGGCTCTAATTCTCCGTTCTTCGGACCGGAACCCGTCAAAGGCGTTGCCACCTTGAGTGTCGGGTTTCTCATCATAGCGGATGTTCACAGGAAGCATCAGCAGCGATGGGAAAACCTGAGTACTTACAGGTGAACAAAACTGCTCCTTGATGGGCCCAATATGAATATCTCTGATTTTATAATGGGACACGGAAGAAAACAATGTAGAACTGTGGTTCGCATCATCAACATCGCCCACAGCTCGCTTCACGCTCATCTACCAAGGATGTGAGCTGGTGACAACCTCGAGTGTCTGGCAGCCTGCAAGGAGAGCCTGAAACAACCGAACATTTTTGTTTGTTTGTCCGGCTTTCACCCAGAGCAGGTGATGGCGTTTTTTGCAGAAGAGCCCAATGGGCCACCTTGGCCTCCGTTTTTGGGATTTCTCGTCCTCAAACCTGAGTTGAATATGAAATATCATTGCATTTCAAACTTTCTTGATAATTTCAAGTTGTTTCCAGATATTGTAAGGTGGACCAATATAAAAATTGAAGAATTTAATCGGAAATACAATACAAGAAACCGGAAAAACTGAATACCTGGATGCCAACAAATTGTGATGAAATGTATGCTGTTAGGTATTCTTATTATAATGGGAGCTCTAAAAGCAAATAGGGAAACCGTATCATTTCTTTGGTATACAAATGATTTCGGGATTGAAATTTAAAGTTTCTGAATTTGAAGGCTCTTAATTCTCTGTGTACTAACATAACGCACTAAGTCTAACTTAAAGAATGCAATAAACAGTTAAGCTGGAATATCTCTTAAAGGAGTGGGTATTTTTGTACGGTCTAAAGGAACATTTTACTCAGAAAGCAACCCTCTACCGATAGACGCCATATAAATTATTTTCACTGGAACACCGTGTATATGCTGAATGCTGGTCGTTTAGATATTATGTTGTGAATAAAAACCTGGGCTTGACGACCTTTCAAAAGTTTTTTATTTTAATTCTTCAACTATATTTCGGTCCATTATTTGGACAATCCTTATGACATAAAATACTGAAATGAAGTATTCTGTCATCATGGATGCTTATGTCTATTGTTATAGGAAACTATGTCCTTACACTCAATAAATTTTTCTAACATATTTAATCTACTGTTTATATAAAAATTTGCATATAAAACGAGGTAAAAGCTAACACAGTCAATAAAAATAATAGGTACATATGCACTGTACTGCCCGTAGTTAGAACGTACACGCAAATTTGAATTTACTGAAGACTGCAATGAATGCACTGATAATTATGGATTAAGATCAGTGGTCTATCTTCTTATAACTACAAAAACACTGTCCACTTCTTTTAACGTTCCTTAAACTGACACTTGTTTCTTGGATTTTCTCACTACTTGTATTCAGATCAGATTAAATATAAGGAAATAGGTCAGAGATGCACACACACTAGAAAACACACTTAATAACACAAATTTGTAATGCACGATTTCCAAAAATAGATCTGTTGAGACAAAACTCTGTACATAAGTTTGGGTCTGAGATTTTTGTATTACACTAAAACAATTATTAGCACCAAGTTGTAACATAAGATCGTCAAAAATGTAATAAAAATATATGTGTAAAATAGATATGCACATGAAATGTATAATATATATATGTGTATATAAGTCAAAATATAGTCAAATAGATATATGAATAAGTATTAAAATGTTACAAGTGGCTGGTACTCACCGATCTAAACTTGGCATTTGAGGAGGTTGGCTTTAAGCTAATGTTAAGATCCTTTGTTCTAATATTTTATTAGAACAATTCTTTATTCCCGTCTAGACCAGGAATAAAGTGTTAATGTTAATAATCTTAATCTCAGTCAAGACTCGAGATACAATATGCTTTAAATCAGTCAATACCCGAATTAAAGTCTTGTCTTAACTTCAGTCAAAACCCGAAGTAAGATTCTTTATTTCAGTCAAAACCCGAAATAAAATGTTTGTTAGTAAATGATTACTTCGGTCAATGCCCAAAATAAAATGATTTATTATTAAAAGTTCTATATCAGTCGATACCCGATATAAAATGTTAGTCCCTACCTAGTCAACCTATCCCAAGCGATGCCAAGTGCAAAAAGAGATCGAGATCAGTCAGCTTGTTATTTTTATAGCCCTTGCTTGCACACGACACCACTGATGGAGTAGCAGAGGCGCATGATTGCAAGAATTGGCAGTACATCTGTGCACTTACGGTACTAGTGATAATATGCATAGCAACGAACCAAAATGCATAGCAACAAGAAACAGACGGCAGCAGATGCTGCTGTGATAAATAAAATTTCGGTGCAGAAGCCCATCACGAAAACTAAATTCCCGTTCGATGTTTTGTAATGATGATATAGAATTGCAAATTGATCGGCTTGATCTGATTATATTTGTGGCATGTATTGAATGCTACATGAAATGCTTTTGTTAGATATTATACCTATTTTTGTGGAAATTGTAATTAGATTGAATTTATTTTATTTTCAGATCTCAATTTTAGCATAGTATTTTTGTAATATGTGTAATATGTTCCTTTTTCAGGAATTGTTTTTTAGCACGAATCTAACGGTTCAAGACATGGGTTTGTTTGGTTGTGTATCTGTGTTTTGATTGAGAATGACAAAAAATTATGTACAACCATTGATGAAAATAAACCAGAGAAACACAATTGTTATTTATAGTCATTTTATTATTTTAATAGTATTATCGGCGAAAGGTCTTCCTTTGATTTTTGTACCGTCATTAGTAGAAAAACGCCAGTTTCTTTTCTTGGAGCGTCTTAAAGCAGCCATCGATACTGTATAATCTTCTTTAAATCCGGTTAAATTGTCCACAATAGTGACGAGGAGATCATCATCCGACATAATTGTTGGCAGTATTGATTAAAACATTGCATACATCCGGTTGATTTTTTGAACTGCCATACTGTTGGATGCTGGTTGGAGATTGTTGGATGTCCTCAATTGTAGGTAACTCTGTTTCAGCCTGCTGAATATCTACACCGCTGTCTTCAGGTGGATTCGACTGTGGGTTACAGTTGGTGGAAGTTGTCACCTCGATAGTTGCTTCAGGAGATGTTTTCTCAGCCTTTGGGGAAGAAGGAGGTGAGTCCTCAATTATGATTATTGGCGTTGGTCTGCTGGTCAATGACATCTTGGTGAGGCTTTGGTTAACCTTCAACATATTGGACCGTTGCTGTTGTAATCTGTTGAGTTCCTCCTGTCACTGGCAAATTTCCTCATAGTCCTCGTCTATTGACCGTTGAGGAGATGGTGATACCCTGGCAATTTCGTCATCCAGATCCCAGTCTTCGTCTGTGGAGTCTACCTCCGAGTGGTGCTTGGAAGAAGGGGGCTTCTTTATAAATTCTCTTTCCATATTCCGTACTTCCTCAAGCTCCATCTCCCGTGTTCGTCCTGGAGTGATAGGCAACTCATTTTCGGAATCACTATTGCTCGATGCGCTCATGACCACGGTTTGATTTAACTGGTGCTTGATTTAATTTCGTACTTGAATTTATTCAAACATAACGGGTCTTTTTGTTTAGCTCTTGCCTGCATTGATTGGTTGCAGTGCAAGACTTGATACAAAATATAACGGCAAAAAAAACCAAATAAATTTCTCACACCGAAGTGACTTGTGTTTGAAATATAACGGTATACTTGATTTTTTTTTTTTTTGAATAGTATAATTTCAGTTTCTCTTTGTGGTGAACGTTTGTTATAGAAAGACAATTTTATATTTGTAAATGTAACGGTTTCGGTTGAAATTTGTTTGCTTGGGACTGAGTATTTTAATTTGCACGTAACGGAACATGATTTTATGCAAATTTAAATGGATGGGTGATTTTCTGCTGGAGACTATGTTATATGACAAATGAATATATGTTGGGGGGTTTTTTTTTATAAGAAAACAAACAGGAAATTTTAATTTTCTATATTGATGCAAATTCCTTTTCTTGTATCGGCATGATACAAAATTTGGCTATTGGTCTTTTTACAACGCCATTTTTTGTCTTTATACTGACTACGCGAACATATTTATCAGCTCCTGGGTGAACATTAATTATTCTACCTAATAGCCAGTGACATGCTACTAAATTCGGCTCCTTGATTATGACTAAATCTCCTATTTTTGATTTGAGATTGGAGTTTGCCATTTGGATCGATTTTGTAGAGAATTTAAATAATCGTTGGACCATTTGCGCCAAAAATGCTGTTGCAACAGTTGAAGATGTTTCCACCCGTGAGAGATGAAACATTGTTTTCCATCACAGGTTCAGGTGGAAGTAGTAAGGAAGAACCGATTAAAAAATGTCCCGGCGTTAGTCATTGAGATCGTCTGGATCTTCTGTGATAGGACATAGAGGCCTGGAGTTTAAACAAGCTTCAATTTGTGTCAGAACAGTTGCGAATTCTTCAAATGTCAATGAAGAATTCCCTAGAATTCGCTTTAGATGGTATTTGATTGACTTAACTCCAGCCACCCATAATCCTCCAAAATGAGGTGCGGAAGGCGGGTTAAAGTGCCAACATATCCCTTCTTGAGCCAGTGTTTCTGCCATATGCTTGTTAGCTTGGAATATAGCTGTTCTAAATTCCCTTTGTAGGACTTTATCAGCTCCAACGAAATTAGAGCCACAATCTGAAAAGATATCTGTGCTGAGTCCCCTTCGGCTGCAAAACCGTCGGAACGGTGCTATAAATGCAGCCGTGGATAGATCGAATACAGCTTCTATATGAATGGCTTTGGATGCCATGCAAATAAAAATGCATGTATACCCTTTATATACCCGATTATTTTGAAATTTACATACCTTTAGATTGAAAGGGCCAGCAAAATCTAACCCAGTTTGTTGAAAAGGTCTCGTTATATTGACCCGGGGTGAGGGTAGATTACCCATAAGTTGATTTTTATTGGATGCGGATTGCTTAAAACACACGATGCATTTATGTAATACCTGTTTAACGATTTTTTGTCCTTGTGGGATCCAAAATTCACTTCGAATGTTGGACAAAACCAATTGCGAGCCACCATTCAAAGTTTTTATATGGAAATATTCAATTATCAAGATTGTTAATTTGCTTTCCTTTGGGAGAATAATTGGATGCTTTTGATTATAATGAATATTGGCATTTCTTAGTCGTCCTCCTACATGAATTAACCCGTCCTTATCTAAAAAGGGATTAAGAGATAATATGTTGCTTTTAGATGGAAGTGCATTCCGTGCTTGTAAATATTGAATCTCAATACTGAAAAAGGTCTTCTGTGCTAATTTAATGAGTCGAATTTTTGCTTGAGACAGTTCTGTAGAACTAAGCATCTTTGGGTCCATTTGTTGTTCTTGAGTTAATTCTATACCTGCGTTCCTGCATTTATAAATGAACCTGATGCAATATGCAACTACGCGTTGTAGTTTGGTAAAACTTGAGAATCTCTCAAACAAATCATTGATGTTTGAATGAGTTGTTGTTAGATGAATTGCTCGTCTTTGTTCATCCTCACTCTGATTAGATAGAATTGGTTTTGTTCTAGGCCAATTTTCTTCACTACCTTGCAACCAATAAGGTCCATGCCACCATAATTGATGGTCAATCAATGTTGAAGACTTAACTCCTCTTGAATTGCAGTCAGCTGGATTGTCAACAGACCTTACATGATGCCATGCTTTAATGTTGATTAGGCCTTGAATTTCCGAAATTCTATTAGCCACATATGTTTTATACTTGTTTGGGTGGCTACGTATCCAAGCTAATACAATAGAAGAATCTGTCCAAGCAAATGTAGGAACTTGTTCAAATTGTAGATCTACTTTGACTCGATTTATGAGTCGTGCTAACAATACTGCACCACACAATTCGAGACGTGGAAGCGAAACGGATTTGACGGGCGCTACTTTTGACTTTGCCATAAGTAAGTTTACTTGAACTGTTCCTTCTTCATTAACAACTCTAATGTAGACAGCAACAGAATAGGCTTGATTAGAGGCATCTGAGAAACCATGTATTTGACAAGTGGATAAGTTACTTGTGGTATGTATCCAACGTGGTATCTTGATACTACCTATATGATGTAGTTCTATTTTGAATTCCCGCCACTGCTTATCAATGTGTGCCGGTACTGGTTCATCCCATGAACATCCTGCAAGCCATAAGGCTTGCATCAAAATTTTAGCACTAATTACAATTGGAGATATCCAGCCTAGTGGATCGAAAAGCGTTGCGATTTCTGAGAGAACAGAACGCTTTGTAGAGAGGCAATCGAGTCTCTTTCTGTATTGTAGTGTGAAGCAATCAGATCCTGGATACCAAGTAATGCCTAAAGTTTTTACAGACTCATCGCTTGCTAGTCGCAAAGGGAGTTGAACTTCTCTATAAGTTTCGGGAATCCTTGATAGTAGATCCGAAGAATTGCTGACCCATTTTCTCAAGTTAAACCCTCCTAAAGATAACAGATTGAGTAGTTGATCTTGTATAATGAATGCTTCTTCCATTGTATCTGATCCTGTAAGAAGGTCATCAACATAGAAGTCTCGCAATACTATCCTAGCAGCTTCAGGATATTTGTCGGCTTCATCGAAGGCTAGCTGATTGAGCGTTTTTATTCCGAGTTATGGGGTTGGCGTGGTGCCAAAGGTTACGGTGGTTAATTTGTAATCTTGTATAGGCTCGTTGTGATTATTTCTCCAAACTATTCTTTGATAGTTTTGATCTGGAGCTTGAACATTTATCATTCTATACATTTTTTCTATGTCAGCCGACATAGCGAATTTATACTTTCGCCATCTGAGAATGATGGAAAAGAGTTCAGACTGTAGTACTGGACCAGTATGCAGCTGTTCGTTTAGACTTTAGTTGTTTTTGCCGAAGCATCAAAGACGGCGCGAACCTTTGTAGTGGTGCTATCTTTGATCACAGCATGATGAGGAAGATAGTAGCTTTGCTCGTTACTTACTATCTTTCTAGCCACTGTCATGTGACCTAATGTCTTGTATTCGTTTATACAAGCACTGTATTCCTGATAAAGTTCAGGATTACGTTCTAATTGCCGTTCTAGGCTATAGAACCTACGTAATGCCATACCACGAGAATCGCCTAAACTAGGACTTTCTGCGGTGAAAGGCAGACGAACTTCGTAACGGCCTTGTGCGTTACGAACATGAGTTTTTTTATAAAACTCTTCACTGACGTAGAAGGTTATCCAGTGAAGAGTCGTCGCCGTAGTGAACTTTTGCTGTTAACGCAGATGCCTTTAAAAATGTGGAAGTATTTTGGAGTTTTCCGAAGAGTATCCATCCGAGGGTACTGTTTTGGGCAACAGGTGTTCCTGGAGGACCTTTCCGTAAACCTTCCAAGAGGATTTCACTATATACATCTGCTCCTAAAAGCAGGTCAACTTTTCCTGGTTTAAAAAAAAAATGGATCGGCAAGTGGTAGCTGATGTATATGATTCCATTCTTTGTTTGGAATGGTTGAAGGAGGTAAAATGTCCGTAATTGTATCCACTATAAGGGCTGTAACTGTAGTTGCCTTAGTTGTGGTTGAATAAGGATAAATGTTCAATACAGTTTGTTTTTGAACATTTGTAGTTTCAGTTTTTCCCAGGCCAGTAATTTGAATTTCCACGTTTGTAGTGGATGATTGCAGCTTACATGCGGCGGCTTGGGTTATAAATGAAACTTGAGAGCCTGAAGCTATCAGTGCCCTTAATACCAACATGTTTCCCTTTTTGGTAGGAACGTTTAACAATGCTGTGGCAAGCAGTGCTTGTTTGGTACGTTGGTTTTTTTCGTAAAGCGTATGGAGAGATTTATTGGATGTGGAAGGTGATTTACAAGGTTGAGCTTCTGATTGCTGCTCCCTTGGCTTGAATTGGGTCGAGACCCTTGGAGTGGCATTATTCCTGTGAAGTAAAGAATGATGCCTCCTTCCACATCGCTGACATGAAAACTTACTAGTACAAGTTTTCGTGTTGTGGCCCTTTGATAGGCCGTTATTACACAGTTGATTTGATGCGACAACTTTGAATTTATTGTCTACGTCAAGTTTTAAGAATTTCGGACATTTAAATAATCGATGCTGCTCTTTGCGCAAGGTACATGCTTGGGTAGATGACGTAAAATGGGTTGATGCTCTCGGGAGATGAGCATTCTTGGAGGCTAGGGACGGTTTGTTATCGACTATGGCTTCTAAAATTCTAAATCTAGATTGTAAAAATAATTTTAAGGATTCGAAGGTGGGGAGTCCTTCTGCAGTATTTACTTCTTGTTACCATGAGCGGTGCGTTTCTGCTGGTAAGCATTGTACCAACATGTAGATGAGAATTGCATCCCATTGCTTAGTTGCTTGGTGGAAACTTGCAATGCCTCGAGTTCAAAGATACATTCAGAAGACTTATTTAGCAAGGTTTTGATAGCCTTGGCTGATTCGTGTGTCGCTTTAGGTAGATTGAAGAGTGTTTTCAATTGGGCATTTACTAATACTCGTTTATTATCATACCTCTCAAGCAGTATCTTCCATGCATTGTCATAACTCGAGTTGGTCATAGGAAATTGACGCAATAAGTGCTCTGCTTCTCCAGATACACTTGATTTCAAATAATGCAATTTCTGTACCGGAGATAACGCAGAATTTGAATGCACCAGGGAATTGAATAAATCGTGAAAAGGTCTCCAGGAGTCATAAGAACCTGAGAATTTTGGGACTGTGATGCTCGGTAATCTCAGAGACGATGAAGTTTCATGTTCTGATTTTGAGCTTGATGCAACCTTTGTTTCGAATGCATCTAATGCATCCCTAAGAATACCTCGAAAGGTAAAATATTGATTTTCCACTTTTGAAAATTGATCATTTGCGAAATAGTCGTACTTTTGAAGTTCACTATCTTCCAAAGCCTGCGTGGCTTGAATAATTGTATAGTGATCTTTCTTGTAATCTGACCAAATTTCACTTAGAGCGGTTAATCGCTCGGAAATAAAACCATTCGTTCGTTTTTCTACATCAGTTTTGGTGTAGTTATTGAACGATTTTTCAAAGATTATTGAGGAAGTGGCTTGGTTGCCCAAAAGTTTTTGAAGTGTAGACATAATGAAAAGATTGATAAAATAAAACACTTGACCTTAAATCCGGCTCGAAGGACCATAAAATGTACTGCCCGTAGTTAGAACGTACACGCAAATTTGAATTTACTGAAGACTGCAATGAATGCACTGATAATTATGGATTAAGATCAGTGGTCTATCTTCTTATAACTACAAAAACACTGTCCAGTTCTTTTAACGTTCCTTAAACTGACACTTGTTTCTTGGATTTATTCAGATCAGATTAAATATAAGGAATTAGGTCAGAGATGCACACACACTAGAAAACATACTTAATAACACAAATTTGTAATGCACGATTTCCAAAAATAGATCTGTTGAGACAAAACTCTGTACATAAGTTTGGGTCTGAGATTTTTGTATTACACTAAAACACTTATTACTAATAAACACTTCATGATTTTTCAATATGCTTCACGTTTTATAAGTCTTATAATGTTCTCAAGATATTTCTCCTAGATCTAGCTTGACTAGCTTTATTATTCAAAATGGAAACCTGGAGCCACATAAAGTTTACGGGTCATTTTTGCATGCTCCTTCTTTGTACTGCATTTATGAGGCTAAATGTGCATATTTTCCACAAAATTCCTTTTTTTAATATTGCAGGAAAGCATACATATTACAAAATAAATGCTCCACAATTTTTTAAGTGAGCACTTCTTAGCTTATTATATTTTATAATTACCTCATCAATATTCCCCTTTGTTTAGCGTAACAAACTTCAATGAGCTTCTGACAAAGAGTTGGGTAAACAAGAAAGCCAATTAGGGCAAACCTCAATGAAATGAATTTTAATAAGCACACGGTAGGTACCGTAATGATAATTATATTTTAACCTTTTCGCTGGCATTAACTACGAGAAAAAGCATACATACCGGGAATTGTAGGTGGTAAAATCACCGACAGCCTGAATATTCATAATTTATATATATCATCAGGCTTGGATCACTTGGATTGAGAGTGAGAAATTGTTTACCTTTGAATCAAGAAATATTCACGTGGAATACTTTAGTAAATGTAACAATTTTGGAAATGTACTGAAATAAATAAGAATAATTCCACGGTATTGAATCTCAGATTGTGATAAAGGAAAAAACTATTTTTATTAGAATCTGAGGTACGAAACAATAATAAGAGCAGTATGCAGAGGTACAGAGCATGATAGGTTGCTATCACCATTCCTATGGATATTGGTTGTTCAACAAACCTAAAAGAAAAGGAAGAAAATAAGCAAAAATTTACACATTAATACAAAAAAAAAATTACCTCTACCTGGAGTCTTCACAGGTAGAAAACATTCCAACGAAGATCTAAAATGAAATAAAGAAATGGATTAGTAATGAAATTAAATAGGAATTTTATTTATTTATCATCGAAAAGAGTCATAAATGCATCAGCCAAATTCATGACTGTGTGTACATATGCCCTTTTACAACAACAATTCCATGTAAAGCAAAACCCATGGAAAGGACATATAAATTTATGTTTTATGCTCCATATGCAACATAAAAGAATAATTTATGAAGTGAAGGATACCTCAGTATCCTTTTTTCTACAAGATATGTCGACATTTATGTAAAAACAACATAAAAATATCCATATTGACAGCTATCCACAGAATCTTGAATTTGCTGATTCACTCATGAAATTCAATATATTTTCGCGCAAAAACACTCACCTGTAGATTATACATTGTTTCAAACGTCGAACAACCTGGGAAAAAACACCGAAAAACAGTATAACAACACGACAATCATTTTTTGAAGATTTAATAAATATTTTTTTTTATATTGTGGATTTATTACTTTGAGAAAAACTTTACCTATTTTTCTTCTAATGTCATTTAAAAATTAATTAATCAATTTAATTAACAAATGTGAACTGATGCATTTGCAATGTTTAAGGAATTAGCCTAACCGATGCAGTGGAGTGAATGTGAATTGTCACATGGTGCATGGCATGGTGCACGGCACTGCACTACATCGTATTGTATCTCAGGCTTTACCATATAAATTTGCTGCCACCAATTAGCTTCACCAATACACTTGCCTTCATCAGTCATGATGACGTGCCACTGCTCTTTACATACAGAGCTCCAAACACTGACAGCGGTCACACACGCAAACATTTTCAACTTTTTTCTAAAGCCCTATCTACCATGTGCATTTCCACAGTATAAATAGAGCGCTGGAAATACAACAAAATCAGTTTAACAGACAAAAGAACACAGCTTGCCATCGCGCAAGAAGCTGAATAAATTTTCGACATCGCGTAACGTAAAGTTAATAATTACTCCAACAATTAAAGTGTAAAGTGAATCAAAGACAAAAGTGAAACCTAGGCCAAAATTAAAGCCTATACGTAAATATTTTCAAATATCCCGGGATATCGGTTCGGTTTATAATTTCGCCATAATTCGTTTTGTTTCGTACATCGCGTGTGAAGAACTCTGATTGATTGATTGAAGAAAATCTGTGCGGTCAGAGCACTCAAACAAGAGAGATCGGCAGTATTGAAGTCTACTGAAGTCATGAAATTATCGAAAGTAGGAATTTTTTTTTAAACAGTGTAAATTGTATTAAAAGCTTTGACTTTAATACTCAACCCCACAAATACTAGAAGTATTGAGTCTAGTATTACTAGGGGCACTGAGCCTAGTATACTTTCATATATTTCTTGGCAAATATACATTAAACTCGCAGGATATAAATACAGAATTTTTGCTCAGATAAATCATTACGTTCTGTGCTCTCAAACAAAGCAGATCGGCAGTTTTGTTACGACAGTGAAGTCTTGAAATCTTTAGAACCATTGACTCTGGAATATACTGACAGCCTTGATTTCAGTATATTATTCGAAATTGCTAAAAAAATTCTCATTTAAGTATATTTCACATGTTAAGAGTGTTGCCATTAAACACATAACCTCAAATGACCAGAAATATTAACTCTAGTATATTTGACGTATTCAGAATATCAATCATAATAAGTCATCCGAAAATCACTAGAAAAACTGATCTAGGACTACTCGAATAAACCCGGTGCTACCCTGTGCAGCAAGTTAATCAAGTTACTACATTAATCGAAATATACCTACCTGTGCGCCAAGTGTTACCCAAGCTACTACTATTATACTAAATGAAAGCTAAGATACTAGGTGTGCACACATCAATTGCTACACTAAATTGCAAATTAAGCTGCTACGTGCACGCAACTTGATTAAAGCTAAAGCACTGACTATGTCACTACATTCTTAGTAGCATTTTAAATTGAGACTGGCTATCAACTAAAACTGATTTATCTTTATTGCAGATTAAAAAGCACGCACTGGTGATCGTTCCATCCCTTTCAATTAGATTTTTATTGAAGTATCCTTTCGTTGGACTTTTTTATTTTAATTATTGAATTTATTATTTTTTAATTTTTATTTGTACGTTTTAGGTCTAACGCTTAAGCCTAGTACGGAGTTCGGGTATTGGTAAAATTTAACGCGGTCTCCAAAAAAATAACATTCTTTCGCTGGTAAAAAGTTGACGTAAGTTCTGTGTGGAGAAAACGAAGTGACAGTTGTCAAAATTATAAATAATTCGGAAGTATTTCTAAATAAAAGGGATTAATAATGGATTTAATTAATTAAATCGACGACGTAATAGTAAAAGCAGGATAGCGCCAACGATTTTGGTAAATCCGTATTTACAAGAGCGGAGTGAAAAAGCGCGCGTAACTTAATTAAATTTCCTA
Source organism: Dioctria linearis (assembly GCA_963930735.1). Taxonomy (NCBI): domain Eukaryota; kingdom Metazoa; phylum Arthropoda; class Insecta; order Diptera; family Asilidae; genus Dioctria; species Dioctria linearis. Next base: position 65,467,340 of record OZ005741.1, read on the forward strand.
TATATTTCAGTTCGAAGATATGTATCGCAATCCGAAGGTTTTCAAAGAAAATTTCCACATGCAGCCCTCCGTTTTTGATGATTTGTTTGAGTTGGTAGTATAGCAAATTTCAGCAAAAGGAAATACAAGAACACATTCCAAAATTAGCAACAAGGAAAAATTAGCAATTGTATTAGAGTACGTGCTTACAATAATTAGCTTTTAGTATATATGTAGTATAAATCGCTGTAATTTCTTATAGATATTTGGCGATTGGATCTTTACAGAGGTATGTATCGTCAATCTACCGCATAAGTAAACAACATTTTGGTACTGTTCTAGATGACGTTTGCAGTGCGATTTGTACAGCATTGGAGGGCGAGTTTCCACCAACATAGAAATCGTCATTTATCAGAATTGCCAACGACTTCAATGCAATGTGGAAGTTCCCAAATTGTGTTGGAGCAACCGATGGTAAACACATCGCCATTAAGTGTCTGGGAAATGTTGGTACACTTTTCTATAATTACAAAGTAAGTACAGAATTGTTCATAGTTTTATTTTATCATACAGCTTGACTGAAGTGTCTTTTTTAAATAGGGATTTCATAGTATTGTACTTATTGCGCAGGTGATGCTAGCTACCGATTTATAACAGTTGATGTCGGAGCTCACGGAAGTGAGGTGGATGCCAATGTCTTCTTAACCAGCAACTTGGGGAAAGGTGTTTTGTACGACAAACGTCCTTTTCCGAAGGATATGTATATCGGAAACAAAAAAATACCATATTTCTTTGTTGGCGATGATGCTTTTCCGTTGAACAAAAGGCTTATAAAACCCTTCGCGCCAAGAAAACCACAACGCCTAACCGATGAGGAAAGAATTTTTAATTATCGCCTGAGCAGAGCAGATTATTGCTGCATGCTGTTATTTGCACAACTATCTTTTACGTACCAGCAAAGACAGCTACTTCCCAAGAAATTATGCTGATTACTACAACAAAGACGGAATTTTAATCGAGGGTGAATGGCGGAAAAAAGTTCCCAGCGACTCGTTATATACTGCCAAAATAAAAACAACTGCTAGTTGTCGCCAAAATAAGATTGGAAAACATATCCGGGATCAAATGAAAGAATGTCAATTCAAACGCTGGTTCCCTGTCATGGCAACGACAGAGCTGTCTTTTTGGAATAATTAAATAAAAACTATAACCGTAATAATTTCTGTATTTTTCTTTTTTTATTATTATTAACGACGTGGATATCTCCATGGTGAAGTGCTAATCAAGCTTAAAAATAAACAAATTTAGGCAAACCAATTTATTATAATTGTGACTTACTCTTCTGCAACTTCTGGATTTCGTCATATGCAAGCTGGGTGTATTTCATATTAAGCTCCCCCACTTTATTGTCGGGAAGTTTTTGGAGCATGCGGTCTAAATTGGCCAACATCTAAAAATGTTTAAGTTCAGGCAGTGGTGGTCGCGGCAGAGCTGAAGTTATTTGCTTTCGTAAAGTAAGCAACTCGGAAATGTTTTTAGAAATAGTGGAAGCACTTTCAGCAAGAGTGTCCTTAAATTTCGTAGTTCTTCGATGTTGGGTTTGCTATACGTTTGAAAATAAATGTTAAAATAAGTCTTCGGTTCAATAGAGAATATCTCACATAAGAGTAATTGCGGCTATCTTCATCGGAAGTTTCCGGTACTTCGGCTGCTGGAAGGGTATCTGTGGTTGCCAAGTGAGTTGAAAAAGTTCTGTGATTTCTAATGATAATGTTTGAATCAAAAAACTATATATCTTAGCTTTCGCTCTATTTGGAGGCTCTAAAAAGGAATTGCAGTCATTAAACTCCCAATCTACAGAATCTTTGTTGACAAGTACTGAATCAACATCGTCGTAAAATCAGTATCCGCAGCACTTTCGGAGCGTGAAACCTTTTTACCACGGGTGTGGTAGCGCATACTATTTTTCAATGACTTCCAAATTGCTTTACAGTTCTCAACTGATGTAAGATATATAATTTAATTATTGGAAATAACAATAAACATAACTGGTGTTTACCTGTTTCACCCATATTTTTTGAGACATAATTCTATCCACGTATTACTGCGTGGCTATTATGATGTAGCCTTTCATCAAGTTTTCCATATAAGCTGGCTTTTTCTGGACCAAACGGCATGCATTTTTTTATGCTCCGTCGAAAATATTTTGTGAGCATTTTTCATCTTTATAGGAGTATTTCTATCCTTTTTTAAGGAAGGAGCCCTACTAGTCGAAGAAACGCAACCTAATACTGGAGTTGGACGAGTGCTGGTTACAGACTCCTCTTCCAAATACTCCAAATCGGTAGTATTATAGTCGTCAAGGAAATCCATGGCAAAACTAAATGAACTACTTTTGAACTATTATAAAACTTACTATATTTCTGAAATGTACTTACTACTTCAATTGCTGTACACAAACTTTATTTACGTGCCACTTATGCCGGGGTTAGTAAAAAAAAATTTTAAATTTAAATTAGTATCCGCCTTGCCAAATGTCAAAATTTTACCAGCATTTTAATGCTCTGCACATTAAAAAGGTCAGTAAAATGAGTGGAGACTTACAAAACGCCATCTATCTTATAATAGATGGAAAGGCACATTTTACCAGAGAACTCCGTACTGGACTAGTAAAGACCTAAGTAAAATTTTTGCTTGGGATTTTACCAGCGGTAAAATTTGTATGAAAATGTCACTTTTTACCTGACCTCCGTACCAGGCTTTAGCAAATAAGAAAAAGTTATACTGAGAGCGAAGTAGAATTGAACTTTTTGACTTCACTGTCTTGTAATCATTTCTTTCTGTTCCGGTACCTTTCTTTCCTTTTTTTTACTAGACCTGTCAAAGGACTAGACAAATTCAAAATTCGGTCGGAGAAATGTTTTCATATCTACGAAGTCTGAATGCGAACGTAATGGAATTATTGAAGGCTATTTCGAGTCTTGGAAAAATATTGGAACCACGTAACAGATGCGGGAATATTAATATACTGACCAACCTTATACTCAAATTTTTGGACAGCAGGTCAGCATGCAACCCAAGTCGGTGAAGTACCCCATAAGTCTTACCTATTTGCATTTCAATATGGTCGCAACATTCCATTTGTGAATTTAACATAATGCCTAAGTTTATAACTTTCAGTACATATGATAGCGATCGAACTATATCGGGGGGAAACTCGTGGAGTCGCAAATTTCTCTGCTTACTGCTAGCGCTTAAGATATTTTTGTGTTCGATTCACCATCTTAAAATATTATGGAGATCTTCGTTAATTCTGCCGACACAGTCCTCTAAGAGACCAAGTTGACGATCAAGATATATTTGCACCTAATCAGCGTACAGATGAACAGAACTATTTCTGATAGCATTTGGCAAATCATTAATAAGAATAATGAAGAGCATAGGTCCCAGCATTGACCCTTGTGGGACTCTGACAGTCAAAGGAAGCCTAGTGGAAAAAACTTCGTTCACTTTAACTCGTTGCGAGCGTTTCTCCAAAAAGTTTCTGATTGATTTTAGTGCCAGCGAGTAGAATCAAAAAGGAGACTCTTCAGCTTGTTAAGAAGTTTCGTGTGTTCAATGTTATCAAATGCTTTCGTGGAATCGGGAAGGACTAAGTGCGTAATTCGTTAATCATCCAAAGCAGTTCTAATGTCCGTACTGATATTTAAAAGAGCTGTCTCGCAGCTATGCCTAGGACTAAAACCTTACTGCCAACGACTCAGGGAATTCATTCGATCCAAGTGCTCCGATATATGATTTGCTTCTCTAGGAATTATAATAAGCTTATGGGTCTGCAGTCCCTGATGTCACTAGGAGAAAAATTTTTAGCGATTGGAACCACTAGCACTTCCTTCCATAGACGGAGTGCTAATATGATCCATATTGTGGTGAGAAGTCCACAGCTAGCTAATTGCTGTAGATTTTAATCAGGTTTCAGGAGTGCTATATGCTTGGTATTGTTGATATAGGATTCCTTCATCATTTGCAGTAATAGTAATTCTCGGTATTGCTCTTCTGGGTCGAGTTTTATACTAGCAGGTAAGGTGTGTAAGCTTGACTTTTCTCTTCATATGAACTTTTTCCCATCGATTATAATCGTTGTATTATGAGACTTGGCAAGAAAGGTACAATTCAGAGTATGCAGGGTATCTCCAGCTTGCATGAATTGATTTAGCAGCAGAATTCCTTCAGAGATTTCATATATTTTAGGCATGTGTTGATTGTTTATAAAAAAAAAAGATTAAAAAAGATAATGCGTAACTCGTGAAGTAGATGATTATTTTTTTTTTATTTATATTTCGAGTCTTTGTTACTCGCGGTCTACAAACAAATTAAATTAAATTCGATTAAATGAAATTTTTAATATTTAAGCTTACAGCTACACTTCGACTAATAATCTCACGCTGATCGATCGCTACTTACAAAAAATGTGACTTGCTTCACCGCAAAAATTATTCCTATTCCTCACCGTTCGTTGACCTGCTGTAGGCTATCGGACATTTATCCGCGCGCGCGCAAACTCAGATCTGTAGTTGGGAAATTCGCCGCGTTACAATACAATCAATTCCTAATATTTATTACTTTAGTTTGCGGTATGAACGCCATTTTTCGAAGGGCAATGTTTAAAGAAACTAGCAGAGAGATTTTATATTACTGAAATATATACGCTTAAATTTTTCTCAAATTTGTGCATACAATAATTTTAAAGTGAAAACAAAAACATTTAATAATTTATTAACGAGCCAATTGCGATACCTTCAAGGTGGTGTGGTAACTTGTATATATTTTTAATATTCACTTCTTCATTAATTTTTTTTCATGGGTGTAGTGCATTTAATCTTCTATATTATCATTTTTTAATTAATAAAAGCTACTTTGGTATTAAAAATAAATGTTAAAGCATCCATTTTTTGTCAATAGCTTGAAATATTACTATGAATTATCAAACTAATAACAAATGAATGAAATGAAGAACTTACTTTTATGTATAACAATTTCCATTCTGTAAATATTTTTCTTACTTTGTGGCAATACAAATCTCTCGCAACATAAAAACCATATTTTATGCTGGCTTCACTTTTTGCGAGCTGTTATCAGTCTATATATTGAAGTCTGTGAACTTTTGAATAACCCAACGTACTCCTAACATCTTTTATATATACAAAGAACAATAATGTCCCCAGCACTGATCCCTGTGGCACTCGCAATTCGATTTCAACTGCTTCGGGAAGCACGTCATTCACTCTTGTATGCCATGATTTTCATGCTTTTAAAGAAGAATTTGTCTGTCTATAGTCTCGAACGCTCTCTTAAAATTCAAGAATACTGCAAGAATCGCGTTAGCATCCTCCATTTCTTCTTTAAATTCCATTACTGCCCAATTTAATGCTGTCTCGCAATTGTGTTGCTTTCTAAACCAGGATTGTTCCTTAGCTATATAATTTTCTCCTAGGTATTTTTCCAGTTGGATTTGTAATCCTTTTTCCAAAATCTTCTCACATATCGGTATTAAATTTATTGCCCTGAATTCTTCACATTTATTTGTATTTTCTACCTCATGAATTGGTATTACTACTGATTCCATCCAAGCGTCGAGAAATTCTTCAATTATTAATGACTAATTTATGATACGAGTCAAGGTAGCACTTATTCTCGACCAATGTTCTGTTATCATTTTAGCCCTTAAATTGTTATAGTCTCTTTTTTAGTTTAATTCACTAGAAATATTTTGCGATTTCTTCATCATTTAATACTTCAAAACGAAAACGTTTATCCGTATCATTCACATGTCCAAATGTGTCGAAATATCTGAATTCGAACTTTACGGCCATACTCTCTCTATTCAGTTTTAGTAAAAAACGAATTTTTAAATATCAAATCATGTATTTAAAGCTATTGGGAATTGCCAGAAATTCTATACAAATGTTGTTTTTAAAATTTAGTGAACCATATACAAAAAACATAAATGAAAAATTTATTTCTCATGAAGACTAGAATTTAATTTTTCCAATGTCAACCAAAAAACTCAATACAAACATACCATCAAATCACCTATAAGATAGCAACTGGGATAAATTCTTAAATTTTTTGCAAGGAAAAAATTCTAAAGGAGATGCTGAAATGCGAAAAGAAAATCATCTTTCGTGCAAGTCCATAGCTTTGAGGAAAGCATTAAGCATTTAAGCTTCAAACAAATATCTGATTTTCTTTTAAATTATTCACACTGACATTTATTAGATAATATTTTATTGATTTATTCTGACTGTCTACTTGCAATACACAAAAGGATCAGTCTCAGATTGTTGATGGGGAGTATATTTTTTTACATACAAACGTGTATATGTGAAAGTAAGGTTTAAGTCAGAAGACTTATTCAAATTAGGTACACCAATTTTGAAATTATATGGTAGATAATTTTTAGCTGAGTAATACTTCTGAAAAAGATTGCATCTTAGTTTTAATTATTTTAAATATCTCGAATTTATTGACGGTAGAACTAAGAATTATTAAAAGTCTATTGCTGAAAAAAGAAGAGAAAAAGCAGCAACCGAAAATAACAATGCAAATCTAATCTTTCGGGTATGACCAATTTAAATTTTACAAAGTGAAAACTAAATTTTCGGCGTAATTTTAAGCTTAAAGATATATAAAAATTGTACTTCATTAATAGTTACTTAGTTATTATTTCTGATCAATTTTTTGATTCATAGTTATAAAAAAGTTTTCGGTCAAATTTTATTATTCTAAATTCTAATAAAAATTAGTTTTCGATATTTTATTGGTTAGGCATTCTTCGACAATTTGAATTCATTCATTTTTTCTGTTGATGCATCCACAAGAACTATCAATCGATTTTCATAACTTTTATCGATTGTAATGTATTGTTGTTATTTTAATTCTTTTATAACATCAGTTTTGAAGACAAACTATCCCATGCACGAAAAATAGTAAGGTTTGGTTAGGTTAGAGACCATCGAAAACCAATATACGATTAGCCACACTTAGACCATCTATGGTCCATTGTGATGCCACTTTATTGTAATCCTACCTGGAAAAGATTCCTCAGATTTAGGGGATGTATTGAAATCAGTCAGACGAGTTAATGGACAAAACCAGATCCCGCAACCCTTGTCTGCAAATTCCCCCAATTCGCAAAAAGCTAGCTACCAAGCGAGTTCCTCCTACGCCCGCCAAGGTTAAGATATTCACACAGCAAGTGCTGAACGCTCGGAGCCTTCTGCAGAAGTCACTATATGGAGCTTGCAAGCGCTCTGAATGATTGCCAGAGGACATTGTCCCGTGATAACTGCAGTAACATTACGCACATCAATTCAGTTCCTCCTCAGCAGATATTCGGTCTTCCCAGGATATATATCAGGCTACAACTGTCTTGAAATCGCGCATATGGTCAGTTCTCCACATATGATTCTAGGGGCCGACCTATGGATTCTCCGTTGCACTAACCGCTATCTAATGATGCAAGAGTCCAGATCTTTGATTGCATCTTGCCTGTCTTTACAAATCCTGATAGCTCGAACGCTAGGTATATTATCAGTTATTTCCAGCAGACTTGCTGCAATTTTAATAGCCAAAGCCTCAGCTTGGAACACACTACAGTATTCCGGTAGACGGAATGCTCCGTGTTATTGAAGGAAGGCTGGGTAACGCCCGGCTCTCACTCCCGCATCCATTCTCGAATCCTCATAAAGGCACATAAAGGATGTTTCGTGGTGTTCAATAGAGCAGAAGGCGATAGTGCTTACAAAAAAATGTATGGCAGGTTAGAGGGCATATTAACCGTTTCGGATTTACAGGGCGATTAAAAAAAAAAGCAGCTAGTTTTTCACAAAACACCCTGTATCTTAAAAAGTACAGTGTGTACAGTCACAATTAACAGCTCATTTCTGGAAAATAGTTCTAAGTGGAGCTACCAGGGAAAGGCAGCAAGACTTATAAAATGCTGGAGGGATTCCTTCCGGACCCGTTCTGAAGTCATTTGGAAGCCCATTTATATGATCGAGTATATCCTTTTGTGTAATTGAAGGGATAGTGAAACGTTATTGGTGTCCTGCATATGACTGGAGTTACTATTTCTAGGTTGAAAATTTAACGAGGTAAATTCTGTGCCATAAAATGAAGCAAACATATCGCAAATTTTAGGCGAATCATCACTAGCAGAATCCTTGTACCTCATGGTACTGGGGTAGTTTTCTTTGCTGCATGTTAATAAACTTAAAAACGATGCAGGGGTCATTAAATAATTAAGCACGCATACTTTTAATATACTGATCATAAACTGTATAGGAAAGATCTTTGTACTCATTAAATGATGTGAGGAAGTTGTTGTGACTTATAATGTCTTTGTCCAGCATAAAACTTTTCCACAGTTTATTCTTTCTATTTCTAAGATGTTTCAGTTCTTTATTGAACCATGGCGGTGATGTTTTATGCCACCGCTAACGCTCGCGGGGAACGCAAGAAGAAAATAAATGGAAAAGAATTATGTAAAACTTAGAAATGTCTTCATCAACACTATTACAAGACAGAAATGTGTTAAAATCAATAGCGGTGAGTCCGCTAGAAAATTCCGCGAAGTCGGATTTTCTAAAATTGAAAAAGTATTATATATCGTCACAATTTGTCAAGTTTTCGGTTTCATAGCAATACGTAATTAGTAGACGGGGTGGTATTTGTCAAGAGCAGACATTATTACTGGGCGCGGTTCAACTAATAAGTTACCCGCGTCAGTAGAAAATACTAGGTCTAACTGTCTACCTATGTCAATGTGTCATTGTCTATATTACTAATTTTACTGACACCAAGAGATAAAATACTATACAGGAAGAGTGATCCCATGTGGTCAAGTTATTAGGATCATGGTTGTCATCGTCATCATTATTTAGTACCCATTGTGCTCGTATATTGAGTAAGTTAAAATCACCAATGAGTAGTAGTCCGTCAAGAGGTTACACCTTACCATGGATAAAATTAGATGTTAAAGTGAGTAAGTGAGTAAGTGGTCGTAAATATTCTGACCGTTGCCATCAACGATATTTATGGGGTCTGAAGGAATATAGCAACAAAGTATGTAAAAAAAAAAATGTTCAATGTCGTGAGAGTTGGAGAAACTGGGAAGATCAGTTTGGCTGTAATTTAAGTGGTTTTTACAGGGAGGAGTAACCCACCGCCACCGCCGAAAAAAAAAATGTTTGTTGACTTATAAGACAGCTCTTACAATATTAGACCAAATCTTATAAAAGTACTCTTGCGTCCATCTGCACGAATATTATTCAGTTATAATATACAAATTTAGATTAGATTTAAATATAATTATGTACTTAAATTCCGTCGATCGACTGTTCGCTGATAAAGGGTATGGAACCCTGATTGCGCGTGTTCTACTCGCCCTTAACTGATTTTTTTTAAATGTAAACAGTTATAGACAATACTGAAAAATTATTCTTTTTTCCCATTCTTAAAAAACTTTACGTCGATTTCTCTGTCCATAACTCCTGTAATTGTAAACCTGACTATGAGATCTTTTTAATGTAAACTTTATATAGCCATTGACTGCTGTTCATTTTGAAGTTGCAATTATTTTTTTTTATCCGTGCTCATAATACGATTCTCCTTGTGTAATTGAGCCATTAGTTATTTATTGGAATAATTCTGAAAGGAACAGATGACATTTTGGACAAGTTGTCATTTTTATTCAATCTTTGCTGATAGATTGGTTAATATAAGTATTATTATGATAATAAGAATTAAATACATACATACATGTATACCTTCGTCAAGATTATGTACGACGAGCAATAAAACGAACAAAAATTAGGGCATAATAAAAAACATCTCTTCTTTCCGTAGAAGGCTGAACGTCGATATTTCCATTTTCATCGACGTTGCTGATAGATTTTCCAATATAAAAAAAATCCGTTTTACTCTGGGTTTTAACTGCTATTGACCTCCTCTTGAGGCGTCCTATTAAAATTGTTTAACATTTCGTCATTTAGTTGAACAAAATCAGAGTCAGAATCTAACGATTCTGCGCACACATTTTTCATGTTGCACTCTTATAGTTGCTTGATTCAAATAAAAGTTTCCTTCTAGTTCGCACAGATATTTCTTTTTTAATGCATTTTGAGGCTCGAATTTCAATTTCCGCCTTTTCTGTAGTAGATCTTCCGCTTTTTCTGCTTCGCGTATTTTTCTACCACCAGCTTTTGGATATCCTCTGAATACTTCTGGAATTTTAAAGCCTGCAGAGGTTGAAAGTTCTGAGGTAGGCTGTTGAATTTGAGTGTTGACATTATATTTTCTGGTAATACAACAGTTTTAAAAATAGACGTCCTTTCGATCTGTTGAATTTCATTGTGGGGCGATGACGTAATAGTTTCTGATATATTAAATTCTCTATCAGTAGCAGGCCTCGGTAAAAAGTCTACTTCTGAAAAAGGTCTCCTTATCAATAGGAAATATACCCGTTTTCTTGAAGGCAATGATATTCGATGGAGTCTTCGCTTTTTGAAAATCAATTCCTACACACCTCGTATATTGAAAAGGATTTTCCAGGATTGCAGACAGAGCTGGGCAAGTACCACAAAAAAGGTACTTAAGTACAAGTACAAGTGCCGAAGGCTGAGTTATTCAGCGTAAGTACAAGTACCGCATGTATTAAAAGTACTTGAAACTAAGTACTAAGTCTATAAAAAGTACTGAGCACCTTTTGAAGTACTTTTTAAAGTACTTTTTTAGAATCTTGTACGTTGGCGGTAATATAATAAAGTTTATCGAGTTCAGTTAATATAATATATATTAATAAATAAATACCTTCTGAAAACTATAATATGTATAGTAACAAGTGGCTAGAGTAAAACTTTCACCTCTCATTGTTACACTCATAAAAACTATAAGAGGTTCGCCCATGCACCTATTATCCTCCAATAATGATTAAAAATTCTAAGGAAAAAATATCCAAAGTATTTCTAAGAAAAACTTGAGGACTTGCCTACATCAGGTCGAGGCATCGTTGATTCTTTATTGGAGCGGGGCATTGCTTGCTTACCCTTGGTTAAGTCCACTGACGTATATAATATGGACTGCTTACTTTTCTATTCACGTGGGCAAAATTGCTTGTGTCAAAAAGAGTTCTTACGTTGGTGCCAACATTGAAAAATCATTGGCGGGGAGTTGAAAAAGTGAGCACGCAGCTTGAAAAGTGATTTTAATAAAACATTTAGAATTTTTCTGCGTATCTAATGAATATATTGTCTTTGGTAAAACAGTTTATATCGCAGTAATATCCCTAAATGATTAATTTAAAATCATGTATTTCGACGAATCCACTAATTTATTTGTTGTTTTCAGTTCTCTCTCAGTTGGTACTTGGTGCTTAGAGCGAAAGTCAGCAATATAGAAGTGAGCCCACTTTCGGCAGTGTATTTCTATAAACACAGTCAGTCCATATTATACATGTCAGTGGTTATGTCATCAAGTCGAGGCATCGTCGATTTTATATTCGAGCGAGACGTTACTGTTTTTGTTCTAATTGCCCAGTCTTATTTGTATGTTATTTGCTTGTCTAAGGTTCTGCCTTGATGCGTGAGTGCGGCACATGCTTTGACAGTTCTTTGCGTGCTTTAAATTTTCCATAAAAAAGGAGTTGCGGTAGAGATTGTGTTTGCATTTATACGAAGAGTTAGATATTTGTAGGTACTTAATATACTCAAGAATACTTAAGTAAAAATCTTGGTAGTTAAGTAAACAACTAAGTCTTAACTTACAAGTAAATAGAAGCAAGTACTTATGTTCAAGTACTAAGTAGGGGAATTTCAAAAGCATTGAATAATAAGTCTTAAATAACGAAAATGTACTTTAAGTAGTACTTAAGCGTTTTTTTACTTAAGTATTGCCCAAATCTGATTGCAAATCATCCATGAGTCAACTGCGGAATTGTACGCATTTTCTAAAAGGAAAATACTCCAACGTCAAGGTTGAAGTTTGTACGTAGAATGGAGTGGAAATGTTAAGATTGTAACACAATTTGTTTTAGCGGCATCTAAGCCTGCTAAGGAAAGGTGCGATTGGTGATTATCAAATCTAAGTAATATTGAATTTTCCTGGCTACTGCGGGTGAATTTTCTGAAATGCTTAATGATCTCGAGAAACAAATCATTGCAGGTGCGATATACTATCCTGAAGCACTGAGATGGCACATGATGTTAGGATAATTCCCTCTCAGCACTTACAACTTTACCAAGAGATTTCACACCTTTTTCAGCACGAACCTACATAGTGAATGGTAAAATAATTAATGGTAAGAACCGACCAAGTAACTATCTTTTGTACGGTGGCTGTAGAGACGTTTCATCAAGGTTGAATATCATTGTGCCATCTGCAAAGCAATTTGAACATGTTAGAACTGTGTCCAGATTGTGGAAAAATTACACTACGTTGGATTTATTAAACGATGTGTCGTTAAACCGTTTCTTGTTCGCCTGTAAAAAATCTCTTCCATACATAGTTTGGCGTATATTTTGTTAAATTGCGTTTCCCTTCCTTTTTAAAGTATCTCCGGAGAGGTTCAACAGATAAATTACACGTCCTATCGGTTTTCCGAAAGCTTTTTCCATCTTTAATAACTTCGGCCCTTCTTTGATTTCTTCAGAAGTAAAGTAGGCTTTATTCCAAGTCCTTTTTGCATATCCTCGGAATGATTATTATAAATTACTAAGGCTATATAATAAATTGAATTGCGTATAGGTAAATGCATAAAATACATTTATGTAGATTACGGGTTGGAATGGGTCACATGAGTAGGAATGTATCAATGACTCTTTCTACCCATTCGCAATTGTCTCATTTCTACCCTGTGCTACTTTTTATGTTCGAATTAATTTTTTTCATATTAAATTATCTTCTATGACTACAAATCTATTTTTCAGTCGAATTGATATAAATAAGTAATACATCAGCGTTTTAAAATTAAAAGCTTTCCACTTACCAGATCATGCACATTAAAATATCTTAATACATCAAAGCAAACGTTTGACACAGAAAAATAACCGATCACTAAAAACACGTCGGGTCAAGTTCGAAGCAGCACAGCTACTGAATAGAAAGTTAAAATAGGTAACAAGCTTTCTCACTCTCTTTGCTGAATCATGGCCTTAAGTTTCAGGAGAGAAATATTACGACTGACCCAGTCCTACCCTTGATTCATTCCTATCCATCTTCCCTTACTTATGTTTTAAGTACTAAATGAGTAGTCCATTTCAAACGTATTAAGTAATAACTCTTAAGTAACGAAAATGCACTTTAAGTAGTACTAAAGCCCATTTTCCTTAAGTATTGCCCAGCTCTAGAGTGTAGTATTTGATGACAAAAAAAATTAGGAAAATAAAAAGAAAATTAAAAAGAGAAAAATAATTTCACTGAAATAAAAGGCGAAAATATTGTACTGCACTTAATTTGAAGAATTTTCATGTCTTATAACTTTAAGCAAAAGTGCAAACAAAGTGTAAAATTTATTTTCAATAAAATTTAAATGTCCTTAAGTGAAAAATTCTCCGCAACTTTTTAAGCTTTTCATATTTAGGATTCGAAATTGTGTATTGGTTTTAACATTGGATTCGTCTTTTCTGACTGAAAGTTTTCCAGTGTGACAAGAAAGCTTAAAACAAGCTTTCAGATCATAAAGCTATTGAAGTTACCGTCTCTAGTTTTAAAACATGATAAGCGATGAAATAATTCCATTTAGGAAAAGATGAGTCTGTGGATTCAGAAAAATTCACAATATGACTTCACAAAAAGCCGCTATACTTAAAAGGATTAAAATTGTAGGAAGATGTAGTGATTATAGAAAAAAAATGTTTATCATACTTTATCTGGTATGAACTGTGTTGTTTATCAATTTATTCAGAATATAAGAATAAATTTATAAAGACCACAGTTTATACAAAATTAGATATAAATTGCGTAGGTTGTATCCTCATTACACTAAAAAGAGCTTTCGGAAAAATTTTATAATAAAGCCATTCACAATTAAGCCGCCATTATTTTAAGGCCTGATTTAATGAGATTTCTAGAATATAAATAAATACAAGAATTATAAAAAAAAAATTTGAATGATACTACTTCCTTAAAAGGATCTTAAATTCATTATTACTTTACGATTATAATTCCCATTTCATACATTGAGTGACCTAAGAGGAAACAGAACTTTTCTATCGGACTCAGTTTCATGGAAAGGTACATGATAGATAAATTAGCGTTTTGTCCACTTTCTTTTCATTTATTTTTTCAAACCATAGTGAGGCAGTAGTATTTCATCTTGAGACACCAACTTACCCCATGAATGCCTAAGGTTTTTGAATGTTTGGTAGGTGATGTTGTAATTTTCCACCCTGAATCATTTCGAAGTTATTTTCAGTACGACCTTACTCACGTTTTTTTCACCATAGTATATCTGCCATCGAGCTTGGATATCAGGTAGTTGTAGCTTCAGTGACCATAGACAAGTTTTCGAAGGAATTAATGGTAATACTCTTGTATACAGGGTGTCCGAAAAAATAATCGGAGGCCTGGAAGTAAAGCGTCCCTCGGGGAACGCAAATCAGCCCCATGTATGTTCAACGATTTCTTTTAGTTTTCGAGTTATAATTTTTTTCCTGATTTTTCACTAAACTACTAATTCGAACATATTTTTGTTCACAGTGACTTGAAAAATTGAGAAAAATTGCTGAATTTTTCATTTAATTTAGCTGAATGTTAGGCTAATCTAATGGAAAAAGATTTGATTCCGTAGCTCGTACCATTGCGTCAAAACAATATTTTAAATTCCCCTAACTTCAAAATAATAAACTCTACCAAAATTATTGAGGGCGATCTAAAAAAAAAAAGGTAACATATCTTTTTTAACTCAAACAAATTCCACCAACTTCGTTATTTTATTGGCGATTTACCGTATAAATTTTATTGAGATATCTCTATGGTATCATACCTAAAATAATGTTTGAAACGTACTATGTCTTCAATCTATTCGAACTGGGTAACTCAGTTTTTCGCACTTTTGATCGGCTCTAACTCGGTGCGAAAACGGTTTCACTGTTCACCTCAAATCATTACCAGCTATAATTCGTAGAAGAATTTGTTTTTCTCTGAATACTTTTAGGGTGATAACTGGGGTGTATGTGACCCAAGTCCATGAAAATGGGCTTTGCGGCGACTAAAACGTCCCGAGAAAGTTTCCTGAATCAGAAAAAAAGTTCACCACCCGATAGTAGTCGACAATACCTTTAATTTGATATGTAACATGCAGTATTGCAACCACCCGTTCCCACCCTAAAAGTATGCATGGAAAAAATGTTTTTTAGTAAATAAACAAAAATATTAATTTCCTAACTTTTGCTCACTCACCCTGAGTCCCAGCCATCTCGTACCCCCCATACTACTCATTGGGTGCATATATCTATGATTCTCTTGGAAGTGGGGTGGTTCGTGGGGGTGGTTCCAATACAGCATACTGTGGAACTACATTTTTCGCACTTTCGATCGGCTTTAACTCGGTAACTTTATATTCGATCAGAAAACGGATATCACTGTTTACCTCAGCTCATTACCAGCTTCAATTCGTAGAACATTTTGTTTTTCACTGGATACTTTTAGGATGGGTGATAAAACCTTCCGGTGGTGGCGGTGGTTCTAATATGGCATGTTGCATATCAAATTAAAGGTATCAACGAGCACTATGGGGTGTTGCACTTCTTTCTAATTCAGAAACGTTCTCGGGACGTTCTTGTCGCCGGAAAACCTAGTTTCATGCACTTGCGTCTCATATACCCTAGTCACTATCCTATTCCCCAATTCGAATAGATTGAGGACATAGTACGATTTGAACCGAATTTTAGGTATAATACGGTAGAGATATCTCAATAAAATTTACACGGTAAATAGCCAATGAAATTGGAAAGTTTGTAAAATAGGTTTGGGTGAAAAAAGTTATGCGACTTTTTTTTTTTAATTCGCCCTGAAAGATTTTGGTGAATTTTATTATTTTGAAGTTAACGGAATTTAAAAATTTCCTTAAGTGCAATGGTATGAGCTACGGAATCAGACCTTTTTCTATTGGATGCGAATAACATTTAGCTAAATTGGCAAAGAAAATTATCAATTCATCTCAATTATGCAAGTCACTATGAACGTAAATGTGTTTGAATTAGTAGTCTGGCGGAAAATCACGAAAAAATATCATAACTCGAAAACTACAAAAAATCGTAGAAATGTGGGTGATTTGGGTTCTTCGTAGGACGCTCTACTTTGAGTCTTCCAATTATCACTATTTTTGGGAGACCCTGTATAAGTTCTTGGCTCTTGGGTATCCTACCGTCGCGTCATCATTAATTGGATCTCGTCGTATCTATCCAATCCCAGTCAGCGAGTCGAGTTTCGTGTAGCTTTGTAATTGGCGATTTTATGGTCGCTGCACACTTATCGACACTGCACGAACCGGGAGAGACAGGCATCAACCGGTGCCGGCATTTTCCGTGTACATATAACGACATAAAGCGGAGAGGAAACCGATAGCGGCCGGCAATGAAGTTTCTGTTACATACCGGTATCTGCCGGTGCTGGTTGATGTTAATTTGCTAGCTTGGTTTTGTATAGAAATATTTTTCATGTCAGTACCGGTTCGTGCTGTGCCGGTAAGTGTGGGGAGACCTTTTATCCTTCTAGCCTATTCCGGAGCAATGTAATTGAGCTAATTTTTTATTGACTTGCATATTAATGATATACATATATCACTTCTCCTTTATAAATGTAAAATTATCTGTTTCGTTCTATTATTTATATTAATGACTCCAGTCTTTCAAAAACTGACTTATTTGATGCTGCATCAACTTTCTTGCTTTAAGTAAGTCTAAATAAAAAATGTATAGTCACGACGTTCTCTCGTAAAAAGTGAAATTTTTTCTTGGAATGTTCCGTGGGTGGGACAACACAGTCCAAACCTTACAAAACTAAGGATTCGAGTATTCTCTTAAATGCATGTCTGTCATTTTAGGATCATATTTATTCCATTGATAATAGAGCCAACTTCACTGTGGGCTTCTTTAAAAGGTGATTATGTGAATTCCATGATTCTTATATCACCAGTGCACTTTACTGTGCTTTTGTTGGGTCCATATTGGAATATGCTTGCCTAGTCAGAACCCTGTTTTACTCAACAATTATAGTTTTTATAATTCGCATTGAAGCATTTAAACATAGTTTTCTTTTCTTCTCTCTTAGTATTATCTCGATTTTCTACCAACTTACCTCGAAAGTCTAAAATTAATTAATTTGGACATACTTGAGAAATGGCGGACTTATCCTCAATATTTCTTTGATTTTGTCATCCTGCGAGAAACGAATTTTTAAGCACTTTGCGCACCTACTTTTCAGTGCATTTCCTGAGAAGTAGAGATTTTCTACACATTCTACTTACGGAATGCATGAACCTGTCAACTTAATGTGTTGTAACCAGTTTTATATAATGAGATTAGTTCAAGTCACATCATATTACCAACCAGAAATGTTGGATCATGGGACTCATATATAGTTTTTTTTTGCAGATGTTTTGCCATATGAGCGTTGAAATTACCATTTGAATAAATTGATACAAGCAGTGTCTGACAGAGTTTTTATTTAATTACCTGAACATTTTTGAATCCTTTAAAAGACAAAGGCAATTCGTTAAGCCAGAGTTTCCGTATCGTACAAAAAGTAAATTATCCACAGGTGTTCGTTTTTACACTAGCTTTGCGCTTTTCATAACTTACTATCAACTTACAGACCCCTGACTCCGAAAGTTTGTGTCTGAGCCCCTGGACGCCCGAGAGTGCCGTTAGTGACGAAAGAGTTTTAGAGTAGTAAACATGGGTGGATTTACATGGTGTTTTTTGATTTAGAATGAGTGTGTGTAGAGCCTTTTGATGGGGTAAACATTTCTTACGCATTGGTGGTTTTTGGGCTGGGGTGTTAACTGCCACCCTTGGTTGAGTTTCGACCGTCGACTTTCCAGAGGCGATTTTGAGAGTCGAGTGTCGAAAGTCGATTTTCGAGAGTCAAATTTCCAGAGTCCAATTTCCAGAGTCGAGTTTCGAGAGATGATTTTCGAGAGTCGAATTTCGAGAGACGATTTTCGATTGTGGAGTTAGCAGAGTCGACTTTCGTGAGCTGAGTTTCGTGAATCGAGTTTCGAGAGTCGAGTTTCGACAGTATGACTAAAAAGTAGAAAATAAGATAATTAAAAAATCTTTCAAAATAAACAACTTTTGTAATGCACTAAAAAGTAAAACATATATTTTTTTTCTTTGTCAGTGATACAAACAACAAAAGTTTAATGCCATATAAGAAATGCTACAACGAAAATTAAAATTTAAAAGTTTGGGTATCCATAACTATAATCAAAATTGTCTAAGTGCAACCCATGCCCAAATTTTGAAGATTTAATCTAAGTTGTAGCATTTCTTATTTTGCATTAAACATTTCTTGTTGTTATCACTGAGAAAGAAAAAGAATATTTTTTACTTTTTAGTGCATTTTATTTACAAAAGTATATAATAATATATATATATATATATAATATCAAAAGTTTTAATATATTTTATTGAACTTACTTATACTAAACTGCAAGGAACTGAAATTTTGTCTTGCTAATTTGATTACTTGATTTGTTTTTTTTTTTTGTAATTTCTCTAACTATTCATTTTTTCTTTATAAGTAATCAAAATGTGATGAATTTTTACTAATAATAAATATATATTCGTAAAAAATCTGTTCCTGGCTTCACTTATTTTCTGCAGTACAAAATGATTAGTGCAAATTATTTTGAAAATGGCTGCAAAAGAAATAGAAGAGATAAATGTTAAGTCTTTGTTATGCAACAACAGAAGAATATTGTTGAAACGTAATGTGAAAGGACAAATACAATATTAATCTATGTATACCTATTACGATATTAACCTAAAAATTGAAGCAATATAAACAAACAAAAACTGAATGCCTGTTGATTCAATTATTCGCAGAAAAGAATAACTAAAAACACAGCATCCCTTGAGAAATACTATACCAATAAATCATTGGAGATTAAAAATGAATTTAATTCAATTAATTTAGCAAGAAAAGTCCACGAAGACTTCCAGAAAGGCTACCTAACTACCGCAGAGTAGATGAATAAAGTAAATTGTTGCATTTTACTGGTCTTTTTAGCACGAAATCAGTACGGGTAAGCGAAATCTGTAGGGAAAATTATTAGTTTTCCCTGTAGCCGAACTAATTTTTTTCTGAACATTTCACTTTACACGAAACCTAATATTGAGTTATACATTTCAAGCTGATGCTCCTGTTAAATCTTCTCAAAAATGCAAAAAAATATTGATCGGCTCAAAAAATGTTTTCCGATAATATAAAAACCAAAAATTCAAAAATATAATTTAGAATGCAATTATTAATTAATATCTGAAAAATTGCTTGAATTAGGAAATTTTGTAGGATGATTTAGAAAAAAACTAAGGAACTAGAGTTTCTGCCTTTAAGTTGCTCTTTAAAATCTTGAATAACGACTTAAGAATTTTTCTTCGTTCGCTTCTTTAGTTTTTCTTTTTTCCCCAAAATGTTATACATTTTCTGAATAAATTATTTATGCAAAACTGTAATGTAGAACAAGAATTGCAATTTCCCATCACATAAACCTTCTCTTATTATTTCCTTCTAAGAAAATTGTCTCCATGTACGCCTAGTAAAAGAATGCACGGAATATTCAAACATAGCAGCATGCTTTTATACCCGAATACGTGCCTTAAAACTATTTGAGAAAATGTAAAAGCTTCATGTGTTTCCGTCATAGAATAAAGTCTGTTGCATGTCTTATTTAGTAATATTTCATAGACTAAGCTGACGGGAAAGTGCAATGATTATTTGGTCTAGATGTTATTCTTCAAATCGTCTTGCTGTTTGAATTACAATGAAATTCCTGTCAATTTATATTGGTATTCAGGTTTATATATTAAGGTCGATAAGGCTCAAGATTAAACATAAAATCTATCAAGCAAGCAGTTGTGCTTTCAGTCTTAAATTGGAATAATTTTCTAAAAAAAAAAAAAATACCACTAATACAAACAAAATAATGTGAACATTGTGACATTGAATATCTGTCTTTTCATGGTTTCAAGATTGTAAAAGGAAATGATGAGCAAAAATCATGCATAAGTATACAAACGTTTAAAAAAGAGCTCATTAAATAGCATAAAAAATTCAAAATTTTTAAAGAATACCAACTCGTTTGTTATTACCTTTACAATGCCATTTCAAATCTATCTCTAGATGTTTTTATCACTCTCTATGTTCAAATATTATATTTCCTTTACTACCCGGCTTTCCGGTCATCCATAATTCCAAATATGAAATGGCAATTTACAATTAGTTGGCAAGTCAAAGACAATTTCATCTAAGGGCGAATTATCCTGAGGTTTTGCCTTGAACGGAATGGGTCCTTCAATGTATATAGAACAAAGGAAATTTTTCATGATGATTTCAGATGTTCGACTTCCGGAAAGTTTTAAGGATACTCTTAAGATCTGTAAAATTTTCAGAGAACACCTTTTCCGGGATAAATTGAAAAAGTTTGCTTTAAATTGAATTTAGTAGGTGGGAAAATAATGTTTTTCTGCCCTTCCGTTGGATTTTTGTTAACAAGGACCAAGCACCTTCAAGGAAGGGTTTGATTTAATCCCTCTTATCCAAAGATTAATGTAAATGAATTATTTATGTTGAACCTCTTGAGCTTTTGTTGTTTGTTTTTGTAAATAAATATTTTTTTTTTGTTTTGCCCTTATTAAAGAGATTTGAAATTTTGACATTATTCCTGCCGAGTTGATATAAAGATATTGTTTTTGGGCAAAAGTTTGTTTTGTTCTTATGAAATATTCCACGAATTGGAAATTTATTGTAGGTAAGTAGATATGTACACATGCAACGAGTGTTTCGGTAATTATTTGTTTCTTATTTTTGCTTACATTTTCTAATATTTGTGTGATTCGGTATAATGCTGGATCAACAGTAAATATGTTATCGATTATTTTGTTTCCCTTTTAGAATAGAGCTAATCTTCGTATGTTTGAAACACTACTAGACAGTAAAATTTTAATAATATTCAAATAGGCAGATGCCAGATTGATCTCATACCTAAGAGTTGGAATTATAAGTAAGAGTTGATTTACAAAAAAAAAAATATCAGCAACTATGGGACTGACAAAAAAGCGGCAGTTTTTCTGTTATCTATAATTCAATACCTATACTAACCCTGAAAATATAAAAAAAATAAGCTTAAAAAGTTTATATTTTGATCTGTCAAGTGCAGTCTTGTTTAGCAAATGCTGTGTTTTTAATTGTTTTTAATTATTTTTTAGTGTTTTATTCGTGGCTTTAGTTTTTCTAGTTTATTTATTGTGTATTTTTCTGGGTGAAATATAATCTACACTTGTGTAATTTTATATTTTTATTGCTAGTGCGATTCTAACCTCACTTTCTGTGTATAACGTGCTTTTGTTGCATTGCCATACTAAAATTTTTTCCACCGCGTCGGTATTTCCTTAATTATGGATTGCGTCGAATTTGATAACACTTCGGAGTTTATAGCTTGCGATGGTGTCTGTGGTAAGGCGTACCACACCTATTGCGTTAAATCTGTTTAAAAAGACCTGTGATTTACTGCGGGTCTGCGTTTCTTGTGGGCGAGCCACAATTCACACTTTTTTTTTGTTTTTTACACATTCGCATTGTACAATGGTGACCTGGACAATATTAAGAGCATGGTGGTTGGCCTATCGGATAAGGTTAAGCTTAATGCTCAGTTAATTGAGCAAAAAAGCTTCGACTGCTTAATTTCAACTGAAGTTGACTGCGCTCAATAATCTAATGCTATTAAAAAAAAAAAACAGGTGGTTTTGTCGACTGAAGGATTCAGACTTCAGAAACCGACAATTCCTGTTAGTCAGGGTACTTTTTCGGCAGGTGTGTCTATGTGTAGCGCAGTGAGCCAATAATGCGGAGACGATACCACTCTAGCTCTAACTTCAGAATGCACAGTACCGAGTATTATTAGATCGTGTCCCCACTAGGGAATGAATGGTAATGGTACCCCTTGAAGGACAGCCCCAAAACATTCGCTCCGTTCTCTCCTGAAACGTTGTGTGATGACATATTGACGTATGTAAAATCCAAAAACATTGCAATAGAGAGTATTAATTGTCGAAAAATTAAAAAATCTTCGAGACAGGTTGCATTCTATGTCCTAACTGTTTCAGCGGATGTACGGGACAAGTTATTGGATTCGTTCTTTTGGCCCTCCGGCGCTTCTACTAAATTATTTGTACCTTTTAGGCGGCAATCTAGGAATACGTCTAAAGCAAGCAACGTTATTCCAAAAAACTGAAGTCGCTTTCTCTTTCTATCAAAACGTAATTGTGATTCGGACAAAAACTGCACAAATCTTCAAATCCTCTGTTGCAAATTGTTTTAATATCGTGCTTTCACTGAAACTTGGCTGCATCATGGCTTTCGTGATGCCGAACTCTTAGCCAATTCTTACAAAGTTTTTACAGATTCTGAGGCTCATGGCAGTCGCGTACTCCTCGCATGCAAAAACCATTTTAATTGCAGCCAAATTGAGGTTCCCAGTTTTTTCAACACTCTTGAGACTGAACTTATAGTTCTTAAGTTGTCTGTCTCAAAACACGACTTATACATACCGTGTTGATATAATCCTCCAGACTCCATAAGCATTGTTGGTAACAAACGTCAAGATATTCAACATCTAATTTTATTCACGGCAAGTTGCAACCCCTTGATGAACTACTACTTATTGGTGATTTTAACTTACTCAATATACGAGTACAATGGGTACCAAATGAAGATGACGATGACTATCTTCCTCTTAATAACTTGTCAACAAAGGAATCACTAATCCTAAACGCTATGTCATCTTTTGGTCTCAGCCAAATCAGTAATGTAAGGAATGGTGTGGGTAGGCAGTTGGACCTGGTTTTCTCTACTGACGTGGTTAATTTACTTTATTACTTACATCTGCACAAGTTTGATTTTGGAAGATGGTTTTTGATTATATCTCCAGAACGGTTAGTCGAACAGCAAAAATAATTCTATATCACAATTTTGTAAGAATTTCATATTCTGAAAAAACTTTTCATGTACATTAAAAACCGTTATAGGACTGATCATTTTCGCAAGTTACCTATACGTAAAAATCATAATTTTTTTTATATGGCGATAACAAGAAGGAGAAACCAATCACGTATCAATATGTGCTTTTCATATTCCAGGATTCACACACCGAGAGGGTGCTGTTTGCGACTTGGGTTGTCAAAGGTGACCACAGATTCAATTTTACCTCTCATATAAAGCTACATGGTATCAACGAGTAGTTTTATATCTGGATTTTTATAAAACACTGGTCTCGAGAGTTCTCGAATCCCACCATAATATTGCGTTTGTACATTTGTTTTGTGAGACCACTTGAATACGCTAGCTAGGTCTGGTCTTCATTTTGCGGGAAACACATCGACCACATCGAGTCTGTTCGAGTAGGAACTTTATGCGGTTTGCTTTTAGGCACATACCCTGGATATTAATTCATTGATTCTTCCATCTTATGGGGATCGTTTACAGCGTTTCAATATTGCAACTTGCTTGAAAAAACTTCGCATTGGTGGCCGATTTAACTTTTGTGCATCAACTCTTCAACGCGAATATTGATTCTCCGTTGTTACTGGATAAAAGCTCTTTTCGTGAAGGTAGACACAATTTGAGAAGGTCACCTGTTGTTTGTTAGCTCCGCAAGATCAAACTGTAGCTTGTATGAACCCATCAATCGCATGTCCATTGCTGTTAATATTAAAGGCCAAAACACAGTGAGAGAGCAACACAACAATGTTGGCAACTTTGTTGTTTACGCGACTCGACAAAATGTTTTTGACAGCAGTCACTGTTTTATTTATTGTAAAGAGAAATGGGCAACAAGGAAAAGAACTAAGAGAAATCTTAAGTATAAGCTATGTGGCTTTCTTAAAATTGTAAAAAGCATAATGAAAAAAGCTAAAAAAAAGATGATGTTTATCACACAGCATAACTTTTTTTCCCAATTTTTCGCTATAAATTCCTCCTGCAAAACTCATAATTTCACAAACTAATTAAAGAAAATTAATTTTATTAAAGTTTTTTAATAAACTAATTTATTTTACTACTATTATCTTTTAATTTGCTGTTCTTTTATAAAAAATAAATCCACAATAATATGAATGTCAATATTATTCACCGTCCACACAGAAATATCAATTTTTGTTGGCGACTGATTTAGAGATTTTCCCAAACTTTTTTGTTGGCAACTTGTCGAGTCTCAAGGCCAAAACACAGTGAGGAGCGACACAACAAAGTCGCCGTAAATTGGTTGCTGTCAAAGATTCGAATATATGTATATAAGCCCCATAATACTTAACACAATGAGGCCGACGCGACGAGTTGCCAACAAAAACGTTTGGCAAAATCTCTAAATTAGTCGCCAACATAATTGACATTTGTGTGTGGACAGTGAATAATTGACAGAATGTTATATTGGAATTTAGTTATTTTTTTTGACGCAAAGAGAATTGAGAGAGTAATAATAAATAAAAGTGGTTGCTAAAAAACTTGTATATAAAATTAATTTATTTAATTAGTTTCGAAAAAATTATGGGTTTTGAAGAGAGAGCTAATTGAAAAAATCAGGGAAAAGTTATGCTGTTACGACAAGCGTCTCATCCCATGTACAGAAATCAGCAGAAGAAGGATCGAATGTGGAAGGAACTCAGCATGGAGTTAAAAGTAGATGGTATTGTCCTTCAATAAATTCTCTAGATGTATTTTTATTAAAACCAAAAAACTTTAACAAATGAAATGCAAAAATAGGTTGGAAAATGTATTCTGGACTCAGTACGTGACAGAGGTGCGTAAGCAAAAAGGACCTTCTGGAAGTGGCGCACTTGACAGGAAGCAGTGGCAATACTTCGAAATGCTGCATTTTCTACGGTATTCGATAGCTCCAACAGAGTAAGTGTAAACATTCAACATAATATATATGTGAATAAATTTGTAAATATAATTTATTTCAAGACATCCCAGTAATTATAATCAATAATTCGAAGATGACGATGATACGTCTGCATAGCTTGCATTACAAAATGTTTTTATCCCGATTTCGGAGGAATCCATGGAAAATTCCAGTTTTTTACGAGAGTTGACCCAATTAGGAGAAACCTGAGTCTAGCAGAAATGCGAAGCCAGTTGCTGCTGCACACCGATTACAGACAGCCGTTCGCAAAATTTCTTTCTGAATCTTTTAAGTTGTATTGATGGATTAGTCCAGTAGCGTATCTAGGTTGTGGTGGGGGGGGGGGACACATATTTTGGAGCGGCAATTATTTATGTTTCTGTCGAAATTATTTAAAAATAAAAATTAATAACATATAATAATTATTATAATCCACTGAATCATATTATACTAATTTGTATTTAATTTAAGCAAAATGCGTGCAGATCCCGTTAGCCCTTATCGACGTTGAAATTGTTAAGCTTAATCATGTATGTAAACAAACAATCAGCTGTTAATACTTTCTTTAGCACCATTGTTGGTATTGGTAAACATAACATCATCGGTAATGGACCTCGCCAATACGTGGCGGTTGAAACAAAATTAACTTAAGAATAAAGTTAGGAAGTAAGAAGAGATTTCCTTAACGTTAGATTGCTTTTTAATTTCGTTTAGAAAAAAATTATTTCTATAAACGATATCAATTTTTTAGAATTCAGTGACTTTGTATAACATGATATAAATGCTTTTTTTTATATGTTGTATTTACCCCCCCCACCCCCCCCCCACCCCCCCTTGTTACTGATATATATCTAAATTATTCCAATATTGCCCAAAAGCTATCCTTTTGACTCTATGGGTAATATAAATTAATTAAATTAATTTTGTTATTGCATTTCGTAAAATTGGTATATGCCTTATCCACCCTTGTATTGCAATGAGACGAGCAATAAACATTCATTTTTTTTTTAGAAATTTACAGAAAATATTTCGGCAATATTTCCAGTCAAATTTTGCAAAAAAAAAATAGCAAATTTTGCAAAATTTGATTGACTTTTTTTGCAAAATTTTACAGTTTCTGTCACTTGTTAAGCGCAGTGTAGAAACTCATTGGAACACAAGAGGAGATGCGGTAATTGTTGAACAAAAAAACTTTTATTAAACATTTTAAGTGCTTTAGAAAAACTGACATCTGACGAAGAAAATATTAAAGCTATGTCAGATGCTGGAATTTTACTCAACGCAACCTCCATTTATTAGAATCCGTCCTTTTGGAAATTAATGACGCGCAACAATACTTGTAAACAAAGGGATTAAATATCTATCAACGTGATTTAAAACTGCATTCTTTACAAAAAATATTCCATTGCACAAGGGGCACCCTAGTACAAAAAGCACTTTCAACAGCCCAAACAAATATGTGAAGAGTTGGAGATGTAAACTGAGCGTGGAATTAGAAAGAAAAAAAATTATGAGTGGGGAAAATTCGCGGGACCTGGGGCTATCTTTAGAAGAAGAAAATACAAAGAGAAATGTTTTTGTCATTAGAAGGAGTTATCCAGGAAAACAAAAGCATGGTTTGAGCAACTACATGTCCTTGCAGCGAAGTATTTGTGCCTAAAACCATCTAATCTTTTAATTGAAAATATTAAATGTTAAGTAAATAACTTTGTTGACATTGACGAGGAACAATTTTTATATTGATAAGGAAAACGATCCAGAATTTTATGTCTATACCTGATGTACAAAGAGCAAGCAAAAGGTTGGAAAAAACGAAAAAAAGCATCTTGAACATTTAATATGTATCCAAAAATAAAGGTTAGAAATCTCTGTTCCCAACATATTGATATTATAAAGAATTTTTTTTAATAACATCCATCAGTGTCGCTTGTTTTGAATGGAGCTTTTCTAAATTAAAAATTAATTATAAATTATCTTCGTTTCACAATCAGTGAATTAAGAT
This sequence comes from Dioctria linearis, assembly GCA_963930735.1. Classification (NCBI taxonomy): domain Eukaryota; kingdom Metazoa; phylum Arthropoda; class Insecta; order Diptera; family Asilidae; genus Dioctria; species Dioctria linearis. The sequence continues at coordinate 65,494,504 of OZ005741.1, forward strand.
TAGCAAATCTAGCGATACTGTTCATATAGAAAGAGAGAAATAACAGATAATATAAATTTAGACAATGTCATTCAAGACTTTTGTAATAAAGAAGCTAGAAAATTAAATATCTAAATCAAAAATACGTTTTTATCTTATGTGTACAATCTGTTTAAACAAATGGTTTTTACTCATTTATTTATTTATATTTATGTTCAATAATTATTAATTACCACACTCTCGATTTTGATTAACTTAAAAAGGGCGGCAAAGTCGGGACCATTCCAGGCGGCGAAAGCTCCAGCTACGCCACTGGGTTTAGTCTTAGTTTTGTTGAAATCTTTTTTTTCTTAAACTTTTACATATTTTGACGACTGAAATAAATTTTAATTACTTTAAATTGGGCTTTTCCGAACCGGCACCTTCACAGAAATATGAGCACATCACACACTCTCTATTGAAGTTTGATTGTTAAAGTGATTTCGCGTCCTCATCTAGAACGGTTCAATGGACAGTAAAAATGAATATAACCAATTTTTTGGGATTTTATATTCTAACGAACGTTTCAGTAAAATGAAAATATCTATAGGTGTGAGATCTAGTCCGAACGTAAGGGAGGAAGTGACGGTTTCTGATGGACAACTCAGTTTTAAAATTCAAATATAAAATCCAGTTTCACTTAACCTAATATCACAACTCAGTTCAATATAAAATAATTCAATATAAAATTAACCTACAAACTAGCACAATTCAATATAAAATTCAATAATACAACTAAAACAAATTAAAATTTCAAATTAAAAAAAAAATTATGCGCCTTCTCGCTTGTTATTAATTCTGAAAAGGAGGAAGAAGAAAAAGAGTTAACCCACTGTCAACAAATGAATTTCAATATGTATTAATTGATAAAATGCCTTTTGATGTGGTGCGTGAGGGGCACAAGGAAGTAATCAGACACTCAGATTATCTCTGATCACAATTATCTTCTGTGATGATGCGTGAGGGCACCAGGGTAGTAAAAATGATTGGTTAGAAAAATCAGACCCTCAGGTTATCCCTGATCAGAAATACCTTCTGTTTAAAAGGATAGGAAGCTCAGGTTATCCCTGATCAGAATTATCTTCTGTATGATAGGACTTGGAAATTCAGGTTATCTCTGACCAGAATTGTCTTCGTGGAAAATTTAGGAAGCACGATTCTTTATTACTCAGATTAGCTCTGATACAGATCAACTCTGCCAACAGAATGGTGCCATCTACTGAAATTCATCGGCTTTATATAGCCGCTGTAACCAGTTATGTCTGTTTCGCCTCGTGCTGTTGCCCTAGCGACGTCTACTTGAATTTTATTCGAGGCGAAAACAGATGGCTGGCATAATGTCATTTGATGACCTTACAAGAAAAAAATACACGGAGGGTGCCTATAATTTGGTGCGAATTTTGTTGATACTTTTTTTATTTATTTGTTGTTCATGAGCCTTTCTTTATTTTTTTGTTTTAGAGATGGAGATGTCCAGGATGATGAGAGAGGGGCTATATATATATATTTTTTTTTTCTTTTTTTATATTATTAAGCCAAGCTCAGGGGATACCCCATGATGTAAAGCTCAGCATGGCAGGAAGGAGATAGGGAAAGGATTACGGGATATGAGGAGAGAGTGCCGGAGGTGCCGATGTATGTCGCCCTTAAACTTCCGCAGATTGTATGCCGGGGAAAAAAACAAAAGATGGTAAAGTCTGTTCCACATTCGCACTGTTCGGGATAAAAAAGTATCACGGAATTTTACTGTACGGCCGAAAGTAATTTGAAGGGTTAAAGGATGTGCGCGGTTTGCAGCGCGAGTATTTGCGTGCAGGAATCATTCTACAAGGGATTAGACTAGATATTTCATCAGAACATTGACCATGAATATAGCGATAAAGGAGCGAAAGGCATCCAACATTGCGGCGGTGCTCGAGTGAGTCGATATGACAAGTTATTGCCAAATCGCCAATGAGCTTGAAGGCTTTCTTTTGGACAATATCCAATGAAGCTGAATCTGTGCGACCCAGCCCCAGCCAATATATGGGGAGTTGTATTCCATTCTAGGTCTTTTGTAGGACAGATAGAGGAGCGCTAGATTTGGCGG